>DWLS01005209.1:0-12965 GCA_018246255.1 Pachliopta kotzebuea | reverse complement strand
ATATAGTTATGTAACGTTATGTTATATGAATAATAAATATATTATATTATTATATATGTAATAAATTGGTACTCACAGATATGATTAAGACATAATGTGAGAAAGGTGAAAACATATATAAAATATTTATAAATATATTAAAATAAAAACATACATAGATATAATGTGATAGTGACGTGCCGAATATTAAGCGGCTCGCTTTTGGTTATTTTTCAAAGACCACATCAAAAAGTAGGTTCTATTTAAACTTTAAACAAAGTCGTAAACACTTGCTGATAGAGAACATTGAGAAGTTCAATTTGTAATTAATAATTCCTACCAAAACTGTACAGATTCCTGTTTACCTAAAAACTACTTACAAAAATTATATGAAAAACAGAAACTACTAAATAAAAACATTGAAATTACGGTATGGTAAAATTGAACAAACTGACTTGTCTCTTTAGATTCCATTAAAATATTTTTGATAAAATAATTAATAAGTATCTTTAGTTAAGATATTAAAACAATCTGTGTTGTGTTAGAGGATAAGATGAGTAGTTTAAATGAATCTTTGACACCCCACTCCCCTACCGTCGCGTATAGCGGCCATTGAAACTCTTTATTTTTTGTTTTGCCATTATATTATATCGCTCTGGAAACTGCAGCGCCTGTTTATAAAACATGACCTAATGTTATACTTATATATTTAATAACAGTGATTCTCTTTCATAAAGCTAGGTGAACGTTCTCGACGGGAAACTAAGAAAATATCAGCACTAGAAAACCTGTCGCTGGCATTAAAACATAATACTAGATATAATTAAACAAAACTTAGCTTCGGCGAAAGTCCCTTTAAAGCTATTTCATACCAAAAAAATTGCCACTTGCTACACGTGGCGTAATATTAGACAGCACAGTATGTTAGTAAACCTTAACTAAGTAAAAAACGAAACCTAAACAAAGCGCTGTCCCTTTACCTTGTAGTTTTCTGACTTTTAGTCCTCTTTTACTGTAGGAAGAAAGGAAGTACGCTATTTTCCAACATGTCTCCCACATGGCTAGGAAATATCTTTGTAAGAATTTAATGGGTTTAGCGATTTTGGAAACATTAACAAAAGGGAGTGAGGGAACGGTACTAACAACTAAACCTATCCAAATGCCAACCTGATTTTCGTGCTGCTCCCTGCTAGACAGCGTCGAAGTTCTGGCTACAAAAACCGGCGGAATAACCACAAACCAAGCCCGGCAATTGGCTGGAGGAGGCTAACCACAGGGACTAACCTTCTAAGATAAACATCATGTACAAACTGCTAGAGGTCCACGACCAGTCTGTTAAAACTGCAACGAATAAGAAGAAACAAAAAAGGTTGATGTACTAACTAGAATCTGTGATATTCTCAAATGCAGTTAATTGCTTACTTCCTTATTATATTTCTATTTATAACAAATGAAACACATCTCCCCTCTTCCCCAAAATCCAATGAGACTCCAAAACAAATAATGCACGGTGGAGACGTAAAGACGTCACGTTACTGCGAAAACAATCGTGGCCGCGGACAATAAAAACCAAAACATACCGCGGAACTCATTTGAAATGATCAAAACAAAATAAACTTTGTGTAGAGCCTTACTAGAGAAATAAATATGACCAAAACAAGATAACACTGCAGTAACTAAACTGATACAACATACATATTTCTAGTTTCCTTCTATTCTTCCTCTCCTTAACATTTGTCCCTTTTTTTGTCGAGGTCTGCTTTTCTACGTTGTTTGCTCTATTCCGGGCTTCGTTTACTTAAGTTTAATAGGCAGATTGTGATCACAGGTAACTCCGGTAAACTCGCGCCACTTGAGCCATACGGCTGATATACGGTTTTGAAGATTGCGTTACTAGTAATACATATTAGTACTGTCCAATACAACGAATTATGGAGTAATCATCAGTCAATAGACGACCATTGTTCCATCTCATATAAAGATCTTCAAAATACCGTAGTAGTCAATAAAAATAGAGTTGGTCGATGCGATTGTATAATTTTGAAGACTTAACGTCCACAGCTGGACGTAAGCCTCCACAAATAATGGGGGAATTTGAGCCATCTCCCATCACGCTAACCCAATGCGGGTAGGCGGGGAGTCGAAGGCTCGTTTGTTGATTACCAGGGTACACCAAGAGCAGGTGAGTTAGCATCTATCGTCTGTTGATGAGGTGACATTTAGATTTTAAGTTCATCATACTAATCTAAATGAGTTTCGTTGTAATCATTTAACTGCGCCTGATGTATGGCAGTGACGTTCGAGATTAATTCGCGAATGTGACTCACGCATGACAGTAGCCCTTTTCTCGATTGGGTCGGTAATGTGACACTCCGTTTTATCATTATACTATTCTTGTTAATGCCATTGGGTATATAATTTTTTTTCAACAATTGGTATTAAGTCTCTGTGGCCGGAAACCGTCTAGGTAGGTAGCACCGCAGCTTCTATCGCAGCCGACAAACAGTACTAAGCAGTAGTTTAAAGGGGGCTATAGCTAATGATATTACTGGGGTAACGAGACTTAGAATCTTATTTTTAAGCCGGTAAGAACAAAAAGGTAATAATAATGTACGAGATTCATTAATTCTTTACATCTACGCTGTTTGAAGGCGCCTATGCTTCAAAACGAATTCGAAACGGAAGAGTGACGTCAGCAGACGACGTGTGACCTCACTGGCGGTCGTCAAACCAATCGGGATGTGTGTCTAGTATATGAATCCGTGTGACGCATCTTGTGTACAATACAAAGTGTAAGAAGATGAAACAAAAAAGGAAGAATTTTTTAATAAAAACATTATGCTTGTGCAACTACTGAGTGAGGTATGATTAAAGTTCGTACTAAAAAGGAATGGAAAAAATAAAAATTATACAAAATTAGTGTTACGATTTCCACGAGATGTTATCTAACAACCAGGGTGTGGTAAAGAGACTCATAAGGATCAATTCCGAGGAAGATAGCTTTATTCATGTAAAATATGTTTAACTTACTCAGTTTAAAAAGGCGTATATTCAACAGTATAAAAAGCTATTTGTTCTTGATAGCTATTAGCTTCTACTTGGTTTCAATGAATACTGAACTGTCCAGCCTCCTTAATTCAACATGGTGGCCTGTCATTGTTACACTTAAAGGCAGCCGTGTGAAACGTTGTCGGGAGCTATAATTGAATGCGCGTACAGCGTAAACTAAAGCAATTGTTAAAACATGCAGCGCTTCAATTGAAACAGGTTGGTTGGCTAAAGTATTGTCAAAGTCACTGCCAAAGTCCAATTACATTATATGTGTGAAAGTATTGTAGTAATGAGGACATTGACTTAAATAATTATCTTATTCTTAAACTGGGTAAAATTGATTGATATGAAGATCTATGAGAGAGGCCTTTTAGTATAGAGAGATATTTCCCATCAGAACGTCTCGTTACTTTGTGCCAGAAAACGACAAAATATACAAAATTCATTTAATTTATGAAGATTATTTACGTAGTCGTAGATGTGTAATCTACGACTATTCCACCAAAAAGCAAGAATACGGATAAAAATATGTATGAGCTCAATACTATTGGATCATAATGAGCTACCGCACCCACTGCCGGGCGCGCGACGGCAGACTCACGCTGCGTGGAGACTTCAGTCTAGACTGAAAGGTTTACTGACATAATTGTTTCAAATAAGTAATATAAAGTAATTAAATAAGTTTCTTATAAAGGTGATGAAGTCTTCATTATAAATGGAGCTAAGTAGCGTTCCTAGGGAGACGCCACTGGCTGTTGATGAATGAAATATTATTTCATATCAAGTCCAATTATACTAGTTTTGATTTAAATTTTGTTTTATACTTGGAATTTGTTTGATCATACTTATTTTTAAGAGTTTTAATTTCTTCATGTAGCTTTCTGCTATGAAAACCTAACTCATTTAATCTGTATATGTAATAAATGCTCTTGCACATTCAACTATGACTTTACAACAAAAATAATCTCTGTATTTATTTTCCTGTAATCCATCTCCAGTACTAATATCGGCGTTGGACGGATCGATCAGTATTGTGAATAGTTCACCTAACGTCGTCTTCAATCGCGAGCAGGGCCGCTGCCGCCGTCTAATAATAGAGGACCGAGTTAGATTTACGAGGCTATCATGTCTGGAGTTGAGTAACGCTGGACGTGATGTAGTTAGAGCAGCGCGCTCCCAGCCCCGCGACGGACATCACCATAAAACCCATTTGGTGCACGTGAAATTGTTGATTTAGAAGTTTATGGTTGGCTGAAATAATATTGGCCCTGTTCACAAGTTAACGGAGCACGAGCCATCAAAGTTAAACACTACAGTATATCCTTTACAATGCCTTTTTTATATCTAAAATTGACGACTGACACCAATTTCATTGAAAATCAATATGCCATCAGCATAATTGTTGAAGCATGTTCTCTTAGAATACTCTGGCACTCTTGCATTACTTCCGGAAGACATGACTGTGGTTAAATTGTCTTATTGGAAACACGTTGGTGGTATTTATAGTCACTGTTTACTTTTTTTTATCGCGGGGTAAATCTTCAAAAGATACCCTGCTTCTTGGAGGAGAAGTCAGGTCAGTCAAAAACCCCCTTTGTGGTACCAAAGTTCTGATTATACTCAATTCTATTCCCGAGTTCATACAGAAAATAGTATTTATAATGAAACTATCAGTCACTATAAAGTTATAAAATATACTGATATTACTGTGTTCCAGTTTGAAAGGCGTTGTTTGCCTAATTCTAGGTATCGAGTTATACTTTGCTATAAAGCGGTGGACACAATGTCTGTAAGCATAATCAGTAACGTCAAACTTTTACAGACAGGCCTACCAGAAGCCGTCAGTTGAACATCCAGGTCTACATATCGCTTCGTATAAATATTAAGAATTATGTCGCAAACGAATTGCTCGGGGTGTTAAAGATATATAAAGAACATCTGAAGCGCACACGGAAGCTGAGCGAGCGGCATTGACACACATACACTACAATAGCTCAGATATTTATACACCGCCGCATCGCTCCGACGACATTCAATCATAACAAATGCGATCTGATCAAATATTAAACGTAATATTAAAGAGGATATTAGGAGGTGAAAGGGGTCACACATAACAATTCACGGGACTCATCCAACCTAAACTACTCGTCCTTCCGAACTGGTTCCCGCTTTGTCTTGTGGTCTCGTTACCCACGGAGAGGCGAAGAGGAACGTACTGGCTGGCCCAAGGTGTAAGGCCGGCCAAGGTGGCCACTCCAGGCATGACCTTGAGAGCTCCGGCTCTTGCTCGCCTCGGAGTGGCCAAGGGGCTGCGGTAGATAAAGTGCGGTGCACTTAGCGAGACGCCTATTGCCAACTACAGCCGATGTGGGGTTGCGGGGACGGAGGAGTGCCAGTGTAAAGCCGGCCGCTCTCCCTGTCCTCCGCGACGACATATTAGTTGGCGATGGAGTCAAACACCAGATCCGCCGCAGGGAGCCGGAAGAGCATGCTCTGCTGGCTCTCATGGCCTTTGGGTGACGGATTCGGGGGAATCTGTTGCCCATATGACGAAAAGCCCAGAGGGGTGCAAGTTGTGTGTTCCGGAACGATCTACCGAAGGAGGAAAAGGAGAGATTTCTCTCTCCCCAAGGTGGAGCTCCGTGAAGCGACTGGCGCTGGCGAGGTCGCACATAACCCTGCCATAAAGCGACGAGGTGAAACATCGTAAAGGTTTTAGTCTTTTTTTTAGGTTTCTTTGCCTCCTCGAAGGCAGTTATGCGTATGCGTTTCCGCCAAATACAACAAAAAAAACCTCTACTACTCGTGGTGCACTCTAATCAAGAAACAAGGACCTGGCTCCATCAACCCGTATTGGGCTAGCTTGGTAAGAAACGGTCCAAATCCCTCCACCATTGGGGAGGCCTATATCCAGAAGTGGACGTCTTCTGGCTGATGATGACGATAGGGGCAATGGTTCACTTATTGAATGTGAAATATCTACTAGCCGTTCGCAAAGAACAGGCCTCGGAGTGGAGAAGAATGGACGCAGGAAACAAAGTGCGTTTTTTTTTGTGAGAAGGAACGAGGTGAGCAAGGCGTTCATCTGATGGTAAATGATACGCTTGCCCATAGCACAGCGCTGGTTAAGATGGTATAAACAGCACCCCATTGTACCCGTTGACTTGAGATATAAGGTGTTAAGTCTCGTTACCTCAGTAATTTCACTATTACAGCGCCCTTCAAACCGCAACACTGTAATGTTTGCATATTACTATTTGGCGGTAGAAATAGGAGCTGCGGTGGTATCTACCTAGAAGGTCTCCGGCAAAAGAGACCTACCACCAGTAAAAAAGAAATTCACAGATAAGCTTCTCCAGAACCTTTGCTCTCATGACTATATACATTGCGAAAGACAGTAACAATGTTAAGACAGCAAATTTACAATATGCGAATAGTCTTCGCAGGACAGTCCAAGAAACTTAGAAATATAGGAATGCAATAGGATAGGAACTGCAGCGGTACCTACCACTAGTAAAGTCTAAAAGTCTTCAATGATGTAGTCTTAGATTCTCATTATTTTATACCAACTTCTTCCCCCTCCTCTTGCCACTTCACATCTCTGTCCATCTCTTCGACCCCCTCCACATCCTTTTTCCCTCAGTTTCTTTCTCTCTCTTATATTTTAATTTATATATTTAAGCTTGCGGAGTTCGGGTCCGTGAGCTCTGGCACCGATGAAGCCTTCGGAGCGATAATAGTGACCGAGGGCATCGACATCACTCAAAAAAAAATTCGTAACACTTTTCTCGTGTGTGGGTAAATACGTCCGGCACTGCACCCTGTGCCCACCTTGATCTCGGTGGGGCGGGCGTTGCGCCAAGATGCACGGCTAATTGCGTGTCGCACGCTACTAGATGAAACTAACTGCCTATTAATAAACTGCTTAAGCTCCGGCTTACCGCCTGACCTCACCCTGATGCTGCCTCGGTTGGGCCACGGTCGCGCTGCGGTTATTACCGCTTACAACTTATACTTATGCTCTTTTAAATGTTGACCCGTAATAAGCGTTGCAAATTATATCCCACTGCTGGGAAACTATGATGTTTAATTGCTGACTGGCGGACGAATAAGTGGGATACCGTAAAATAGTCTATCTAGATTAAATAAATATTTGTTGGTAACCAAAACAGACCTACTTCCCACAAAGGGAGCCATTTTGTAGTAATAAAAATTTTTATACTTTCGCCGCACGCGCCGGAAGTTAATAGCCACATACTTATATATTTATATTAACAATACTATATTTATATCATCATCATAACCTCATAGACATCCTCTGCAGGGCATAGACTTCACTAAGAATTGGTCCTAAATAATATGGAACCTCCCTGTGGGATATAAACCATATTCGCATAAAATATCTAGGCCGCGTATTATGTCTAGATCTGAATTACCTGGAAGAGAGCAAGGTGAGACTGTGTCGGCTCAGTCGTGTGTCTCTCAACGCAGCCGTTACGGCTTGGCAGACGGCTGCGGCAAAAAATGGGAGAGGTAATGAGGAAACATCAGAACCACGGCCGCCGCGTCACCATCCAATTGAGCAGAAAGTATCTGGTGACGCGATTTTATATAATTAACCCCCGACACACAAAAGAGATGGTAATAGTTTCACTGATGTCCGTGGTATCGGTGCAACTGATTTCAACATCATCATCAGCCGATATACGTCCACTGCTGGACAGAGGTGTCCCTTATAATAATGGGATTTTGCCATCTCCCTTCTGACCCAATATGGGTTGGAGCACCGCGAGTAACTAAGGTTAGCTTTGGTCTCATAAGTTGTTGCGTGGGACCTCTTACACCTCTAACTAGTTTACTGGAGGTGAATATCAAACTCCGATAAGGAGCAAAAAAATATTTTTGTAGTCTTCATATACGTTCGTATAAGTTAAACTCGTGGAAAGTTGATTATATTTACCTAAGCAAAAAACCTACTCATAATGTGGCAGTAATTTCACTAGCATACAGCACCGTTCAAACCGGACCACAGTAATATTTGCACATTGCTGTTAGGCGGCTGGAATAGGAACTACGGTGGTACCTATCACTAGTATATCGTACATGAGCTTCTCCATATGTTTTTAAGTACAATCAAAACTGTTTACTTATATATAACAAGTTGTAATTGTAAGTAGCAAATGTTACTGCAGCACCATTAAGTATAATACAATGTTTATTAATAAACAGTAAGATCGCGCGAACTCGCCCGCTAAATATAGCGGTGCTGAAATTAACCACGACAGCACGATGCATCGCCCGTCTGTCCCGAAGTGGTGACGCCACCGCTCTGCATTGACCAGACGCAGACCAAATAAAAGAACTAAATCTCAGTCCGAAACAGAACTCAAGGTCTAACTAACTTACGGCATATTCAAGAGCAGCTTCGTATATTTGTATTTTTATTTGTATTGATAGTAGATCTCTGTTCCTCATCAACCCTGTCAGTAATAAAAATAGAATCAAATTAAACTTCGCCTGCTTATCATCATCAGCCGATATACATCCACTGCCAGACACAGGCCTCGCCCAATAATGGTAGGCTTTGGACTAAAACCTTCCTTGGAATATATGTACTTAAAGATAATGCAGAAGAGATTGAAAGGTGTTAGGGGTCCCATACAACAACTGAGGAGATCAAAATCCATCTCACTTGCTCGTGGTGCACCCTGCTAATTAACAAACGAGGCTCTGTCTCTCCACCAACCCGCATTGGGACAGCGTGGATAGAGACAGCCCAAATCTCTCCTGTATCCCATAATCAAATATTCATATGTTTTAAGCAAAAAGCCACTTATATTTTATTTCTTTGTATAAATAACAAAGATAGAAAAAACAGGAGAAAAATTTAGACAATTTAATAAGAAGCCAGCACCTGCCAGGGTCGGCAGTTTGATGTTACAGTTTATCGTCGGAGCAGTATCTTCTGTGCAAGTTATTACCTTTGACTGCAAGTGGCAGTAAAAAACTTTACGGGCGCTCTAACTAGCCACTTACTGTATTCAACACCGGAGTCTAGTAAACCATTCCGCGAACACCATTTAAATAAAGCTAGGAAAGCTTTTTTAATTGGTTTTAAGAATGACATATTAATGAAACTATTCATTATCAGCCCGAAGAAGCCCAATGATAAATACAGGCTTTTATAAACGATTTCCACATCGACCAGTCATCTCCGAAGGTGCCCTGAGACCTTTTCGAATTCATCAAAGCCCGGTTTAGAAAGACTTGATGAAAAAAGGTAGTCAAGTGAGCATTATTCATGTCACTTGCACTTATGGTATTTGTAATAATCCTGTAATCATTATACCTCACTGAAGTAATAAGACTAGTAGACCTTAAAAATAAGAGAGTAATTTTCTATAAAAGCAGAATGACTATATATACATGTCATTTACTAATATTTGTATTATTTTTTTATGGTACAGTACTATAAAGTTTTTAACAAAAGCATAACAACAACAAGTAAAGATATAAACTTATTTAGACTAGAACTTTAAATCAAAAATGTATGATGCGGTGAAAGATAGTTCTATGCTGCACGCGCTTCAGTTTTTTAGAGCTCATGATGCCATTGTGAACGGAGGATCACGCAGATAGACCCTACAGTTGTTTTATAAATACATTCATCATACTGTGACGTCAATAGTTAGTAATTCCAGCAGTGGGACGAGACACTGCGCCGGTGTCTCGATCCTCGCAGTGCGTCATCCGGTGACTCACGTCGATTATGTTTCGTTTCTCCACTTCTAATGTTTCAGATCCAACCGTGGTGGCTCAGTGGTGGAAAATCGACGCAATTTGTTTTATATTCAAATTCGAATCCATATTACTTATAAGATAATAAATAATCTTTCAGATACCCGTCAACCCACCAACCACAAACACGAACCAAACCCCATTAGACTAGCGTGATGGGATACGACCTAAATTAGGCCTCTGCTCCGCAATTGACATCTCCTATGATAATTTCCGATACAAGTTACAATATAACTTAGCAGTTATTTAACTTCTAACTTTTGAAGAATGTGGAGAAAGACCTATTCCAACTTGTACCTTTCTCTATTAAGATACATATGCCTTGCTACTGCTGAAACATCTCTTTTCCATCTTTCAACTAGCTCTTTCATTCTCTTCTTTGCACTTGGATATGGACATAATTTAGTTTTAACCAATTTATCTACACCTCTTAAAACATTAGGTTCTTATTTCAATTTCGAATTGTATTACTTTATTTAGTCTATTGGTTTTTATAACTTCCTATGCAATAAAAATATATTTACATAGATGTGAGAGATTCTAAAAAAAAATCATAGAGACGGTTGCAAGCATATGAAATATGGGCATTGCATATGATGTTAAAAATCTCTTGAAAACAATTCGTCTTAAATGCAATAGTACTGCCAAAAGCCAACTGCTAACGACGGCTGATGACAAATGTCATGCAGATGAAAAAGAGGGTCTTTCAACGACCAAAAAGCTTTTTCTCGATGGCAAGATTCCCTGAAAACGAGCAACCGGAAGACAGGGAAGAAAGTACTTTGACGACATAAGAGAGTGAGCACGTTTTGATGAAGCTTCATTGAAAAGAATGGCACTGGATCGACATAGTTTTATCTAACTGACAACCTAACCTAATTTTGCAGGCACTCAATGATAATGATGTGATAAATATAAAATCTTTTATGTCCCAACTCTTTTAACTAGCACTTCACACAGCATATAAGCCAGAGTATTCCAGTCATTTCACCATCTTCAGCATTAAAGTATGAAATCGTGGTAACTATGACAAGTCCCCAATGGGTTAACTATACCTAAGATAAAACAATACTTAAATCTATTGTTCAAACTGCGCAAACCGAATATCCGTCAGCCGCCGCCGGCGCCAGTTTCAGCCGTCACAACCTGTCAGCGGTAGCTCGTAAATATTTACAGTAAATATCAGTCAAGGGGAAATTATAAGGAGTAAACTTAAAATAAAAAATATATATTAAAATAGTCGCTGGAAGCCATTTGCATCCAAACAGCACAAGATCGTATTGTGGGATTCTTTACAAGAGACTTATGTCCAGCTGTGGACGTCCATCGGTTGAAATGATGATGATTAAAACTTCTTTAAGTATTTATCTAGATGATACGTTTATATTATTACAAATGTAGGTGGCAAGTCTACAGTAATGTGCAAAACCTGACTGTTATAGCTCTGTGGCTAAGCGTTTACATTGTAACACGGATATCCCTTTAATTTGATATATGATGTATCTGGATTATATGTTGTGGAGGATCATCCGTAGTAAGATCAGCATATGAGCTAGAGTATTCTAGGAGAATAACATTTGTTTTATACCACGAAGCGACTATATGAGCAAGGCGTTCACTTGATGGTAAGTGTTTACGCCTGCTAATAACAACGTAGCGCCGGTTTAGATGGTATACACATCACCACACTCGTCGCCTTAAGACATAAGGTATTAAGTCTTATAACCTCAATAATTTCACTAGTATACAGTACCCATCAAACCGAAACACAGTAATGTTTGCAGATTACTGTTTGAGGGTAGAAATAGGAGCTGCAGCGGTTCCTAGCTAGGTAATTCGGCACAAGAGATCTTTTTTTTTTGTGCCGAGGGAGAGCTTCTAAGGATACTCTGAACTGGATTATGTGGGATGCAATAAAACCTCCTCAGTGGTCATTCTCGGTGTATCACAGGGAGAGCTGTTACAATCCACTGTACCCACAGTAAACAAGGAGTAAATACGAGACCACTTCGTACTTATCATCCGCCCCGGACTCACTTAATAGTGAGCGCCTCAACCTTTAAAATCCTTTCACTCGCCTCCTGCTACAGGCAGGGTTTACCTTAGTCATAGTTCTTGATAGCCCAAGACTATAGGACTATTAGCAATAAAGACCTGCCACCAGTAAATCTTCCCGCCCAACTGGACGCACTGTTAATAAACTTGTAGAGATGTCAAACAAATGAAAAACCCGTAAAAATGTTTACAAAGGGCGTGTGTATGTTTTTCTGTACGCCCGTCGGCGGTAGTGTAAACAGTTGAGGGACATGCGATTGACCACGCGATGACGGCTCCGCAAGCCGCGGACACATCATCACGGTGATTTATGGATCCATTCCGTTATTGCGTACCCTGATGCATTCCTAATGTATTAAACACATTACCGATATGTCTGGATCTGTATGATATACGAGGATTGTGTAACATCTCACTCAATACTCAATAGACTATGACGGTTACTAATATTTTTTACTGTTCTTATGACCATCTTTCTCAAATCGATAATAATTATACATTAAAGATCAATCATTAAACAATCGCTTTATTCATTTCATTATGTCATTTATACTTTTACCTCCTTACTGATCTCTCTTTTTATTAATTCATCTCTTCTGGCTGCAAAGGCTGTACATAATATCAGCGCTGCAGCATTAGGCTTGCTGATGCTGATGGAAAGGCCTGTTCAACATCATATCGCAACAGCCTGTATTATTGTATTTTTTGTTGAGTAAAGTTTTCTTTTTTCTAATTTATTAACCGTTCGTTGTGGAGATAGCCTAATGGTTTGAACACTCGCCACCCACTCCGAAGGTGCCGGGTTCGAATCAAGCTTGCACCAATCCATGTTCAATTAGTATAACACCAATTAATATCATGTATCAAATCGCGTGGTTATAATAAAGAAAATGACCATGATCATTTCTGTATATAAATAAATATTTGATTGTTGCCTCACTGGAGATTTATAACAATATTAAGTAGAAAACATCAAAATTTATCAGTGGTGTGGCAGGGTATACAGGATACAGTAACAACTTTTTTTTTTTTTTTTTTTTTTTTTTTTTTTTTTTTTTTTTTTTTTTTTTTTTTGGTTTTTT
>DWLS01005208.1:0-12966 GCA_018246255.1 Pachliopta kotzebuea | reverse complement strand
ATTTCAACAATAGGATATCTATTGTTAGATACAGATATCTCCTAATGTATTCCACAAATATAGTGTAGCCCCAGTAACACTGATTTAAATATGTAACTAAATAAAAACTTTTTTTTTACTAACCTTTTTGCACAACGTCATCCTTTTGTCCACACGTTTTAGCATCAATTTTTTCTGAACTCTTTGTTAATTCTCTGTATTCTTTGTCAGAATCATGTTCTAATAACTTCTCACCTTCTTTCAAAGCTTCTTCTTCAGAGGACGTTTTTTTATCAGTAACAGCATCTTCAGATGTTATTCTGTCTGAAATTCCTTCGGATGATTTTCTTTCAGACATTTCAACTTCTCTACTACTTTCAGATGAAATTTTTTCCGAGGCTTCGTCTTTTTCGAAAGATTTGTCCATTTCTTCAGCTTCCGTCACAAACATTTGGAACTCTTGTTTTGGCTTAGGCAATTCGGTATCTAGTTGTAAATCACTAAATTTGGTAATTGAAATCGACTCAGTTCTAGAGTGACGTTTCGGGATTACCTTTTTAAATATAATATCGGTTTCTTCAATTTTGTCGGAATCTGAATCCAGTCTTTCCCTATCAAGAGTTTTCGGATCAATTTTTATAGAAGTAAATCCAATGCTTTCTTCAAACTTTTCATCTCCAAAACCACTACCCGAATCCGCAGTTTCTTCGTACTCGGCCCGTTCATCAAAGTCAGAACTTGAAATTTTGACTTTAAAGTCGGATTGGTCAGACTTCAAAGAGTCTGCTTCAGAATGCCTTCTGGAATCTGTATGTTCTGAATCTTCTAGAGAGTCCGAATAAATACGTTTAGAAAAGAAACATTCTTGTACAGAATCATCTTCTGGAACTGTTTCGATGAATTGTCTCGCTTTGGAACTTATTACCGGCGACTCTTTAAGAGATACCTAAAACAAAAAGAAAGATTTTTAAAATTCAATTTACTTTAATATAAGAATTAAAACATTTCTGTTAGAACAGGTTTTTGTGTACCTTATCTTTTTCTTTAATGGTTGAGTATGAGCTTTCTAATTGTGTACTAAATTCCTTTTCCGATTTCAAAAATTCAATAGTCTTTTCTTTATTTGCAGAATCAACTGGTTTAGTCACAACACCCAAGACAACCTTGTCTTCCGTCTTTGGTGATGTGTCCTTTATTTCTTTGTCATAAACCGGACGATGTGCAGGGCTTGTACCAATTTGATCTTCTAAATCCGAAAATTGAGATGCTTCGTCAAGAGAATCACTCCTATGTTTCGAATACACCTACAAGTTTTATGTTAACAATAAGAGGCAACACCATAAAAAAATACTACATTTTATGTATATAACATTTTTGTACAGTTACGAATCAAGAAGTAAATATATACCTTAGACTCTGTTTGTGAAATAAAACTAACGTCTTTTTCAGTACTTTGTTGTAAATCCACTAACGAATCTGCTTTATCTAGGCCAGATTGTACTGGAGAATCTTGAGAAATTTTATGACCTATTAAATCATGAATTTCTGATCCCATTGAATCCGTTTTAGTATGTCTGCTTACATCAGATCTGGTGCTTGTTAAAGAATGCTGTGTTTCGACCTAAAAATTGCCATTGTGAAGATTAAATAATCATAAAATCTTAAGACACAAAAAAACTTTTCATAAAGTTATAATTTTTTTTTAAATCAGGATGTAAGTTGTTAGGTCAGTATGAATTGCTGACTGTGACATTATTATGAGACTAACAATGAAGGATTAAGTTTATCGTCGCATAGAGGAGAGCCCGCAGTATATGATTGTCTAATTTAAATTTTACTGATGTTAGATTCGATGAGGAACATATTAAAATTCACGGATTGTAAGATGATATTTCTGGGCCGAATGCCGTTCAAAATGGTGTTCCTTGTGAGAGGGCAATGTCCACCATTGAACTGACGCGGGCTGTTGATGATGATGACAACAGAGATGATAATTTATATGGGTTTCTAAATGTTGGACCAAAGTGAAAGTGTGTGTGTTATTTTCATAAATTGTTTTTTTAAAAACAAAATTAGGTACCTTTTCTTTAATTCTGCTGCTTACTGAGACATCTTTTTGTTCAACGTTTTCTGAAATTTCTTCTTCACTAACTTTATTTCTCAATTCTTGTGTTAACTGTTTTTCTACTTTGGTTTTAATTGACACAGCTTTGCCGTCCGGTTTTGTATCATCATCATCCTCATCAGATTTTTGAGACCGATGATCATCTTTGTCCTGCTCCTTTTCATGTTTTGCTTCGTGTTTATGTGTTGTGTCAGATATTCCTTCAATTATTCTTTTATCAACACAAATTTTTGATTTCATTTTATCTTTTTCTACTTTAACTGTTGTTTGAGATTCAGTTTCCGTTTCGGAATCGGTCGACTTTTTCAAAAACTCA
Source organism: Pachliopta kotzebuea (assembly GCA_018246255.1). Taxonomy (NCBI): domain Eukaryota; kingdom Metazoa; phylum Arthropoda; class Insecta; order Lepidoptera; family Papilionidae; genus Pachliopta; species Pachliopta kotzebuea. The sequence goes on along the minus strand of DWLS01005208.1, from coordinate 10,546 downwards.
CTGTCTTCTTCAGAAGAAACTTGTACAAGTGTAGAATCTGTTCTAATAGCTTTGGGGATTGGTTTTATTTTTTCATCCTGTTTTATTTTCGAATCAAAGTGTTGAATAGTTTCTTTTACTGATTTAACAGTCTCAACGTGTCTCTCACTTTCGAAAATAATTTTATGAGTTACCTGTTCCTGAATCTCTGCACTTGATATTTGTTTTGATTGCTCTCTAACGAATTCTTGCGTATATTCTACACTTTGGTCTTGTTCGAGAGTGTGCTTTTTAAGTGCTTCCTTAGTTAATTTTACAGTTTTGGTTAAATCTAACGAGGGCTCCTTTGATATTTTGGATTCAAATGAACTTATTTTATCCTTCAGAGTTGCTTCCGCTACATCTTTTTCTGTGTCTATTACTAATTCCGGCGATTTATCACCATCATCTAATTTTTCTTCAACTCTTGCACTATCCAATTCTTTTTGAGACATTATATCTTTTGTTAATGGATCGGGTTTGATATCACTAGTTTTAGTTTCTATAGTTTCAACAACGATGGATTTCCTGGGTGTGATGGTTATGTTTGAAAAATCTCCAGATGGAAATCTCATAGATTCATTTCTCATGTGCCTTTGTAAATGTTTAGGTGTTGGTTTCGCTGGTGAAGACGGATCAAATTTTCTAAACTGTTCAATGGGTTTTTCTAATTTGACTTCTGCTATACTTTCGATGTCTTCTTTTAACTCTTCTGTATATTTTTGGTCATCCACTGTGTCCGGAGATATTTTCGAACGGGTTTTTTCTAATTTAGGCTCCTTATCTTTTACCTGTATAATATGACAATATTAAAATTAATTATAAACTATTATATTTCATTATATAATTATGTAGGAAAATACCCCGACCTGCTGCTCGATATCGTGAAATCTTTTAATATCAGGTTTAATTTGAGTTCTTATTTCAATAATTTCCTCACGAATTTCTTTTTTCTGCTTTGAGGCAGGTATTTTACTCGACGTTAATTTTTTAGTAATTTGTTCTTTTCTTTCAGCAACGCTGCGTTTTACATCTACAAAAAAAGACAAGTATCGTAAGAAAATTGAGGAGAACTACTAATCAAAATGTTCAAGTAAATTAAAATACTTTATGTTTCGGGAATTATCAACCAACTTAGACAAATAATAATACTTATATTCGTTTTGTCCTATTATATTTTTACATTTACAAAACAGTGACCATAATTTTCTTTATAAACGTGAAATTAATTGGTCTGTGGAGGGTAGATTTGAAGAATAAAATTAGTTTTCAAAGCGATTTTATTCATTACTTACCTTCGTCTTCGCTGTCTTCACTAGGAGAAGGAGTTCTTTCAACTTCACTTTTATCGACCACTGATTTTTCTTCCGGTGAATATTTAGCTTCATCTTGATCTAATTCCGATTCATTTCGCATTCTTTCAGCAATTTGATTGTCATCATAAATTTTGTCTTTTAATTTATTGTCCTCTTCAGCTGTATAAACAAAGTTTTATAAAGAAGCAAATTTTTCTTTTTTCTTACAAACTATCAAATATAACTATGAGAAAAATAAGTCATAGAGAAATACAAGTTACCTTTATAAGCTTCAATCTCTTCAGAAGCCTGTCTTTCTTGGTATATATTTCGTTGTATTCGTCTTTCATTGGTCACTTCAGACTGCGGTGCTATAATATCATCTCTGCCAATACGACACAAAGCTAACTCTAACGAGTTATCTGAAAGTTTTAACCACTGTGTCAATACCCTCACAATTATTGTTAATTTTTAGTGGTATATGATAGATAGACTTCCATACAGAAACCAGAAAGACTTTTCATTTGATTTATTAGTGTTAAAGCATTCGAATTTTTGAATTGTAAGTAAATGATGTATGTCCTTAATTTAGCGTGATTATATAACATTTCACTAGTATTTTTAATTTATGCTAAATACCTTACAACGAACTCGCAGAGAGTTCGTTTCAAGAATCTGACACAGGAACCTTTGTTGATAACGTATCTCATAGGCATATTTATGTTACTGTTCTGGTTAAAGAATATAACCTGATGGACCATGATTTTTAGTGTTAAACCTACCTAGAGCTTTAGTGCCTGATTGGGTTTTCCATAGCTTCAACATGAGTTGCGCTTGTTCTGCTGCTGTTATGCGTTTGGCTTGGATCTGGTTAACTGTGGCCACACTGACACCAAGTTCGTAAGCTAAGGCCACCCAATCTTTACCTAGTAGATTACAAATATCTTCCAACCTTAAGAGAAAAATATTTTTTAGGTATGTTAAACTATTTGTTAAAATATCACTGGCTTATTTTGAATAAAATTATCATTTTTCAATCCTTGTAACATATACCATATCAAAACTACAAGATTTACGTTACATATATACTTTAATAATTGTAAATATACGTAAAGATGAATAAAACGCGTTTTGTAATATTAAAGTACATATATGACACCTTGGATCACTGAGCCTCTGTCTCCATATAAGTTCCTGTTCTTCAGTTCGCCACGGCACAGCATCCGTTTGTACCGGAGACGTCCTCTCGGTCGGGATGTCATCCGGTACCATAATGTTTAGAACGGCGATCTGAAATATGTATTAAACGTTAAATTTTTTTATACGCTCGTACTTTTAAAAGTGAAACTACGTATAATTTTTTACAATATTGGCAGATTTAAAGGCTAATTTTCCACAAAAATATATATCTCAAAGTGAATTCCACAAAAATTTATTCTTATGTCGGAGTGGATAGTTTAGTTCTCTTAACGGTAGTATTTTTTCCGTTTAATCTCCATCGATATTTATTTGGTAATTGTTTTATGAAACTCCTTGAATGTGATAATGTATACCCGTAAACGAAAATGAGTAAAATGCAAATAAGTTATAAAATATTAAGTAGTATTAAAACTAACGACGCAAACATTTTCTACTATTTGACTTGTTCAACAAATTTATAATTAATTCAATCACAAGATATGTCAATTTGAATTGTATAAGTTGGAACTTAGTTTACCGAAAATTTGTTAATCTTCATGTGGAAATAAGCAAAAAGTAAATAAAAACCAATATTCTGTAAAGCATTCTATAACAAAACCTCACCGGTGATGGCGAAGGTTCTCCCTTGGGAACCTTAGGGTCCCTCATGAATTGGCAGCGGCAGATCGGTTCCAAGTCCTGGGTCTTGATCATCACCGGGAAAGCGACCCGGTTCTCGCGGAACGCACGGAATGGAATCGAAAGCTGTTCTCCAGACTTAGCAACTGGGACTAAGTTGCCACCGAACTCCAAGTAAACAGGCTTCCCCTCGTGTACCTGAAGCAATCCATTTTGTTTTTATATCGAGAATCTAATTTCTAACAACAATATTAAATATATTGACGAAAGTATACCATGGACATCTTGTGGTGTTTTAATGTTTTAGAAGACTTACTATCAGATACTTGTCGCAAGAACATAGCTTTTGTCGCTTGAAGAAATAAAATAGGTTTTCCGCCTTTTAAACCAAATTACAAAAGTGTTTATACACAACTATTTCACAGAATAAATTAGCGTTTTAGTATAACTATTTGCAGTAGCCGCTTCCAGAACCTTATAAACTTGGTACCCTAGTCGTAGAACCGAAAGGATATGACAACTCCATATTAAAATTGCTCGGCGAGCTTAGTAACTTCAGAAAGTACCAACCATAAAATGCCTTGTACGACTAACAAATATATTCTTTATATATATAACTATGCTTTCTATACACAAGAGCTGCGTACACGCTTCTCACAATGTAACCGGTGCTGCTACTGCCAGGTCTTACCTAAACCTAGTGGTGACTACAGAGATTCTAACAAGTAACATAAAGCGGTACCTCGACGTCTCGGCTTTTAGCGACTTGTATAAATCTTTCAATACGCTCCAAAGCCTTATCCTCTTTATCATCAGTAACGCAGAACATGCGCAAGTGTGCTTGACACTCGTCCGTACGTTTGGCGTATACAACAAAACGCGCCATGAACGGCACGTGGATCGCCTCCCTATAAAGCATAAACATTTAAATCGATTTAGGACAATGAAGATATAAATAATGTAATAAATGAAATTGTCGCTAAAGGTCTTGCTCCTGAATAAAATAAAGAATTCTCACCTATACAACTCTGTAGCCATCTTTGTAGCATCTTCTATATGACGACAGTCGATCAGCCAGTAGCGAGCGGAGACTGTAGTCGTGAAGGACACGCAATCATTGACAAACGTCAGCGGTGTGTTTTCAGTCACATCCTCCCAGTGAGCACGGTTCGTACCACCTGATACATTTATTTTTACAAATGTAAGAGATTCACCTAACATAGACCACGAAAGCTACGCAAAACAAATGCCTCTAAAGGAAGTGCACATTTAACAATAAAGCAGTTATTAGTTTTAGTTTGAAGTCTCCTGCTCGTCCAACTGCTAAGAAAGTTTTTTCTTCTATGCATGCTAAAAGCAGGCTGATAAAATTCATTTAGAAGTAAATCTACATAATTAATCTAAAGTACTTTAAATATATTGGTTTAAGACAAAGATAAGAGAAATTACACATACCATATGCAAGTGTTATATAGAATATTATATTTAATGTTCTTTTAATAGTGGTAACATTTATGAGAACGGATTTAAAAAATCAAAAGGGGTTTAAACAATAAAATAAAATGTTTCCAAAACGGCCTATAGCAAACACACAGCAAGCAAGAACAACACATTACACAAGAAGACGAGAAACAAAAAAAATCGTTCATTAGTCAATTGACGGGAAATGTGATGTCGTGGCACAATGTTGCAAATACCTGATATCTTAAAGTAAGTGCTGTATTTGGAAAACTAAAACAATGATATCCAAAGTATTTTAAAACGACTTTACGAAATTGCAGGTCTGGTTTTTCAAAAAACAGATCTCTCGAAGGACATTGACTGAAAAAACAAAATAGTACAATAATCCTAAAAGGTGATTTAAAAAGGTAAAATAAAAAGATGATGTGAAGAAATTAGAGTTGATAGGCCGTTTTGGAAATAAACTTTAATTAGTACAAGCAAATTAATAGAACTTTAAGAAAGTTGACGCAGAGACATGAAATGATGATGGTGACAAATGTGACACCGCGAATCCTGAACAGGTGATGTTTAGAGGAAAAGTCAGTGTTATGTGATAATATTGTCAGTAACGTGCCATTATTTGCCGGTTCATCTAGTAGATTGTTTTATAATCATTTTCTAAATCAACATTTACCAGTGTACATCAGTGCATTTTGGATGTCCCAAGGAATGTTACATTATTTAATGTTAAATGGTGACAGTGAATTGACAAAGCGTAAAAAATTCAGCCCGTGCACAGAATAAGAATGTAATGAGAAGCGAAAAATGGTATAAAGCATTCAAATAACGTTCAAATAAAATTGTATAAAAATGACTATTGGAATCAGAATGGAAAGCGCGTTCGTATTAACATCTAAAAGTAATGTGGTGAGTAAAATTAAACTTTAACATAGGTAGAAAATAAAATTGTATGTGAAACTAAAAAACCGAGAACAACCCTGTCTGTAAGTTTACTTGTATAATTCTATTGTTTTCTTTTACCTTCGAGAGATCGTTTGCGAAAAACCCCTGTTGGTGTGCGTCCATTACGTGGGCCGCGTTTAATTTAGTTCCGTAAACGGTGAGCGTGCAACACACACAAACACACGAGAACAAAGACAATGTAGACACGAACATAACGCACACACAGGGACACAGCCCGTTAGCTGTCAGTGTATTTGCTATAAGCGTATCATATCATATATATAATATATATCATTTGTGTGTATCACAAAAAATAAAATTGCTTCAGTATAACATTGTTGATCATTGTATTATATGATGAGGAACTACGCTAGGTATTATCTGATCGACATGCTCATCCCTTTATCTATGGAAACGGGAAATATTCTCTATAATTTCTTTTTATCAACTTCCTTTAACTACACTATGATTTACGAAGGATCAAAATTATCTATGAAACATGATTATTATAAATAACTATAAAGATGTCGTCAATCTATAATTACACTATTTATATATTAAAATAACTATCGTCTACCGATGATGTCAGTTTTTGTAACTATACGATATACCAGTAGAACAATAGACTGAGAATGGAGGTTAAAAGAGCATCTTCTACACTATCGTGTTGTAATGGAATATAGATTATAACATTAGGTTAACAAGGTAGTGTTTGATAAGGTATAAGCCTAGTTACTTATAAGCCTGATTCTTCCTACTTTAGGCTCACTTACCTTCCAGCAAAGCTATCTCTTATTAGCGAATATAAGCCATAATCCATTGCAACACTTCAAGTACCATTTGGATATTGGAAATAAAAGTGACATTACAAACGATCACAATGGGGTTAAAATGGGAGATTATCCTTTTCTCTCCAATATCCTCAATGATTTGCAAATAACGTAAAAGCAAAACTTCGTAAGCGCACCTGATATGGAGCAGAGTAGGCGGAGGGTTGGCGCAGATGAAGTGCTGTACTGGTTGGTCATGCCCTGGGTATGTGGCCGCGGTGCCGGCATACTTAGCGTGATAGCTTTATGGAACTTCCTTCGCCTGGGCTCCACGGTCACCACAGGGGAAACAGCAACACCGCGACCAAGGAGTTTCGCTGTCAATTCCGAATCTATAATTTGGGCCTGTCGAATGAATACAAAATAATAAACAATAAGAATTTTCAAAAAGATAATACTTCAATGTGTCAACTCTAATCAAAAAGGAAGGAAATCGGTTAAAGCATAAATATTGAACGATAAATAAATTTAGAATTTGTTAGTTGTAAATAGATTGAAATAGAACTTGGTTATCAATGTAAAAATAGATAAAAATAAATAATAAGTAACTTTCATAAGAATCAAGACCACGAATAAAATTAAAAAAAAAACAGTCATTTCATATAATGTCCATGTTCAAACAGATTCTTTTGTATTATATTGTTTTCCAAAATTTAATACACGGACAATTTATTGAAATCTATAAGTTGTGCTCTCTTATTATTTTGTCTTTATTAATCTAACAGTTTCAGAGATCACAATACATTTGCATAAAGAATTTTATTTACAATAAAAACGTAATATCCACAAGACCAAACGCGGTTTGAGGGGATGTGTTGAGTGCTAGGCAAAATATTAGTGCATAAAAAATTAAAATAATAAAAAACTTACCTTGGCAGTCTCTTAAAAAGTTCTTCGCTTACTTCTTTCATAAACAAAAATAACAATAATGTGTATGACTCATTAGGATGTAAAAAATGGATTGTGCAAAGCAAATATGAACATATGAAATCACGGGAAAAGCATTTAAAAAGGAACATTTTTAAACACCAAACGTCTTTAACTCAAGCTTACATCATATTTCTCACACATGCGCTTCAAATAAGAAAAAAATAACAAAAAATAAATAAAAAGAAAGCTCGAAACACACTTAGCGAAAAAAAATTATATCATGCAACTCTCACGTTTGGTCTTTAGGAACAAAGTTTATTTATATATATATATAAAGAAAACGCTTTTTATCAAGACAAAAGCACAAATTATGATTACCCAATAAATTTAGCAATCTTGTGATACATATTACACTAGTAGATATTGATACGTCACTCCAAAACGGTTTCACTAAGGGCACAAATTTGAAACTTAGTTGCTACAGTCATAAGGTACAATTTAAAATAACAAGCTTATTGTATAAGTTTAACATGCTGATATAACCTAAAGACCAACTAGAGATAATATTATATGTTACCATAACAAATCGTCACAAAATTACGCGTCAAAACGCTGTGTGAGAAAGTCACAAGTGATTTCATACATTGCAAATTCACTTTGATTAAAAAACAAATTATATTGCATTTCGAAAGATTTTAATGAACTCACATCGACTCTAGTTTCAAGATAATTCTAAATTTATTGGGTATGACATCATCCCTATAGGAGCAACGCATATTTTCATATACACTTACGTCTAAAAAATTATTTTATTATTATTATTATAATAGATCCGATCCTTGATTGAGCAAATTTTATAACCCCAGAAAGGGTGATCAATTCCATCACTAATAATAAATTTAATACTGATAAGAAAAATTATTGTTCACAACAGTAATCATACGTATGATTTTTTGATAAAACACTTTCAATTCCACTGTTATAAACAATAACCGATATGAATTTATTAGGAAATATTTATTTTAATGGGTTGCCCTTTTAATCCCAAACACATTAACATTACTTAGATAGAATTGTATGGAAATACAAATTTTTCTCTTAAAAAACATTTTCAATTCTGAACTAGTAAACAATATCTAGAATGCAGTTATTAAGAAAAAAGAGATTTTTAGAAAATACACTTCCAAAAAAAATTTAATTTTCAAGTTATTTAAATTTCTTAATAAAATTCAATTGTTTCAATATTACACTTCAATCACTTAAATCAAATTATTAGGCGACTTCTATTACAATCGAAAATTCAGTTTTAATATCAAGAATTTAATGAATGAAAATTTATTTAACCCATTTCTCTTTAATAAGGTTTAATTCATTATTACAAACAACTCATACAATGAAATTAATTGTAGTCAATACATTACATTGAAAGTTTACTTGTTTATTTAAAATAATTTCAATTGAAAGTCTTTGAGAACGGATCGGACCTTCAAATGTAAAATATACAAGGTCAAAAGCAATTATATGTGTACAAACAACAGTAATATAAACGTGGGTATAATTTCACTAGCACACTGGTAACTATATGTCGAACACCTAGCTATAGCTATAATATATCATAAAGATATGCCTATGAATCTTATTTGCTTTTTAAGATAAAAGTAAGATTCTCTTAATCTTCATTAGTCATTCAATGTGGTATTGGTTTTCAGGTAAACGATTTAGACAAAACTTTTGAAATAATTTAGATTCCAAAAAGAATTATTTGAAACATTTAAAAACTGGTTTTCAAATTTTACATTCAGATTTATCTTCTCAAGATTTCGCTTCTCAAGCAATTCTTCCTCCATATATTTAATATTTTTAATACTATATTTAGGATTTTGAATGTCATTGACACATTTATGAAATTTACATAATATTCTACTCACTAATTGCAGCAATTAAAACTTATAATACTGATTATATATATTGTCTAAAATATTAAACATATATCAATTGTTTCCAATGAATATGAGTATACCAATATAGGTCTAATACATTATGTCAAGTTACTCAGCATTTAAACATTAAACATGTCCAAATGTTAATTATTAGTAGTTAAACCTTAGAAAATGTTGGTTACAATAATGAATAAATAATTGATAAATTTAGACTTCAACATTACACAGTTAAGTAAGTTAAAAAGTAATGTTAAAAATGTAAATGTAAGAAGAGTTAAAATACTTCCAGCACATTTAATAGATCGTCATTCAATCAGCGATGGTATTGAGATTAAAATATTTCTAACTTACGAGTAAGCGATTAAGTCAATCTAAAAACGACATTAAATGAAAATGTACTTAGTGTTTAAAAAAAATTTGGCATCGTCCTTTGTACTATTGTTAGATAAATCTATAAATCTTTTTACAAATGAACACATTTACATGGACATTGTGTTAAGCTAAGATACAGTTAGATTTACCTAATAAACCATTAAAATAAAATCATGGGAATATGTTTGGAATAGTTTCATATATCAAATAATCTGATTATCGATCATTCGAAAGATTTCTTTCAAAACTAATCATTTGACAAACATGATCTATACGTATGGAATTTTTAATATGTTAAACTAGATACTGCGTAAATAATTATACTTATTATAGAGTTATATATATGTAAGTTAAAAAAAACTAAACCTAAACATTAGGGACACAACAAAATCAGATTTTTTATGAACTATAATTTCATATAGAGTTGAGTTTCAATGAGAACTATTTTGAAGCGTACTCGTTTTTCTTAATTTGATATACCAATAACAAGATTTCGCTCGTTAAGATAGTATACGCAGCATCACATTACGCTCGTCGCCTTGAGAGATAAGGTGATAGATCTCGTTACCCTAGTAATTTTACTAGCATACAGCACCGTTTAAATTGGAACACAGTAATGTTTGCACATTACTATTTGGCGGCAGAAATGAGTACTATGGTGGTACCTAGGTAGAGAACTTTTCTAGAATACTCAGGCTCTCATATGTTGACAGTCATACAGCAATGCTGTTATGATGGCAGGTCTACAACGCAACAAAAGGGTGGTAGCTAGACCGTTAAAAAAAACGTTATCACTATCAAAAGTTCTTTATACTTCCGCTATAGAGTAAAAGACTTAGGTATTACTGAGCATGGGCGGGGGTAGGTCCAGAACTAAGCCGCTTGCGGCTGACATTAATATGTCTAGTGCTGGACCTACTCCTAGGCCGCTTCGCCTGTCCGGCAAGCGGTCTGGCGAATGGTCTTGGGGGCTAGCGCAGGTCGCGAAGACCCCCCA
>DWLS01005207.1:0-12966 GCA_018246255.1 Pachliopta kotzebuea | reverse complement strand
TGAATTAGTATGTGGAACCCCTTATACCCACAAGATGGTATACTCAGCACCAAATTGAGCTCATGGCCTTGAGACTTGAGATGTTAAGTATTATACCGCAGTAATTTCACTATCTAAAACACACTTTCAAACCGGAACACAGTAATATTCGCACTGTACGCTGCTATAGGAACTGCGGTGGCAGCACAGCCTCTACATCGTTCCATAGAATTCATAAACACACAAAGAAGTACATAGATGAACTCTTTATTGCACACAATAATAATAATATGGCAGATGTACTAACATATTATTACAATACTAATACATTTATATATAAACTTAAATACTAAACTTATAATCTAATTATAGCCAAGGGCGGCTTTTGCGCTATAAGCGATCTCTTTCAGGTAATCCAAAAGAAATGGCAAGTTAAAAGCAAATACATGAATAAACAAATAGCTGATAAGTAAAACAAATGTTGTTAAATAAATACTAAGTAGTAAAGTACTTAAAAATATATGATTAATACAATATATTATGATTGTAACATATATCAATTGATGCTGCGGGTGAAGCGGGCTGTCATATAGTGTCGGCGCAAGCGCATCGCGGGCTACAGTGCGTATCAAGTGTATCGGGTGTATTCCTACTTTAGGACAGTGCAGCCTCAACGATATCACAAACGGGACGTGTACAGTGTTTCGTTAATTGTTGTGTTTGTGTTCTCATTGAGTTTGATTACCGTACTGTAACGGACGCACTGCGATGGCCGCGCGGTGGTGTACGGTAACACCGCTGCTACTGGGGCTAATTTTGGGTAATTTTTTTTATTGCCTTACAGACTATACGTTTTTATTTCTTTTCACTGTTCGTGTGCACCCACTCTGTTTGGTTCTACTTGCAAAATTTCTACTCAAAGGTTGTCTGGCAGATCGCTGGTTAGCGATGAGACCGCTTTTTGTGAAAATCCTGATGTACTTTCTTTCTTTTTTGTAATTCTGTGATACTTCACAATAAAGTATATTTGTATTGTATTTGACTATAAATAATTTTATCAACTTTCATATAGTTAAGAAGAAAAAATAATCGATTAATCCTACTGTTTATAAGTCCCGATTTATTTCAAATTTTTTAACACATTCAGCGTATTTAATTTTAATGTAACATTATGATGGTTTTATTCAGGAAACAAGTATATTAATAGAAAATTGATTAAAATGATTAATTCCAATGACGAGTCAGTCCCGTCAAATGTACCGAAAGGGTTAATAAGCTCTATTTTGTTAAATACAGATTATTTTTAATCAATTCAATTATATAAAACTTTAATACAATATTAACGGAGATTGTCTTATATAATAACTAGTACGGGTTATCACAAAGGTTGAGTAAAACATGACCTAGTTATAGTAAAAATTAAATCACTCCTATAATCATTTTATTAAAGAAACTAAGTATATGAAGCGTTCAAAACAAAAATTCCACTCACTCCTTTGTTATAAATATTAGTAATAGCATCATATAACTAAAAATCATCAAACCACTGACACCCTAAAAAGATTGAGAGAGGAATAGTGGTAGTAGATAAAATAAATTTAATGTAGTGGGGATGATAATATGGGAAGAGATGTATAAAAGTATAATAAGAGAATGTAATAATAGTATAAAAGGTAGAAGAGTGAATGAAGACAGAAACAATATGTTATGTAACAGATAGTAAATCTTGTCATATAAGAGAAAGAATAAAAGGGTAATCAAATAAAAAGGAAACCAGTCCCTGGTCCCAAATAACCGGGTGAAGGAAAAAGAAAACAATAGTCAAATGAATGGTTATAACTTCTTATTTTTTACATACATATTGCGTGTTTACTTAAAACAAAATAGATATATGATTGGAGCAAGTAATTTTTATTTCTATAAATATCTTTCAAACATGTGTATGCTTCTTAATTAAGTTATTTCTTTTAACGATTATCTTACGAATATATACTTGTTATAATAAATATCAATATGTGGACGTTATACTGTAACATATTCATACGCAAATATTGCATTTTTATAGTATCACATATGGTTTCATTCCCTTTGAACGAACCAATATTTTACTACAGATACAGCTATTCACTAAATTTTAATCAAAAGTAGTACTATTTCAAATATTTCTGCTGGAGGATATCGATTTTATACCCATTTCAAATGTAAAGGTCAATAAAAATATAGACGTGAACAATAGTTTATCTTATATCAAATTGTCACTTCCCCAATTAACTTAATGTTGAATATAGTGATAATGAAATCATATAATTACCTAGTAAAAAATTCTGTACAGTTTAAATAATATTACTTTATACAGTTTTTTATCTATGTTTAACGCGTAAGACGTTTTAATAGTATTATAAATAAAATAATGAATACTGGTGTCCCAATCGTATGTTATATGAACTAACATGAATAAAAGGTTCATGTGGATAAAAGTAAAGATTGTTTAATAAACGAAGAGTCAGTTTCCTCTGTCCACTCATTGAATGATCACTCTTACAAAGAACCATCGGCCGGATATTAAAGCTCTAGTTAACATTCAGTGGCTGCGCATATTTTTCCCAGAGCAAAATAGACCCTTGCAGATGTCGGTATTAATTATTCTCAATTGGAAGCAATTACTTAATGTCTCGAGAGCTACCATCATAAAGGGACGCCATAAATCCAGTTATTGTTTTTAAGAGGACATTAAAACATTAAATTGCTTTAATAAAACAAATGGACCTCGTTCCGTTGCGGAGCGCCTATTACTAACAGAAAAGCGGTTTTTTTTTATAATTACTCTGTTTACGATAAAATATGTTTATGTTGATAAATAGATAAACTCTTTATAGCTCACAATATAGTATAGCGAATAAATTAAAATAACTAAACTTAAAATTTACTTGTGGGCAAGAGCAGCCTTACCTAAGCGATCTCTTCCAAGCAATCCAAAAGGGCAGGAGAGAAATAAATAAATAGCAGATAAGCCAAAAATTAAATAAATTAGAGCAAGAAATGTTTGTGGTATATATAGACAAAGAAGAAATTATACCCTTGTTCAATGATACCAATTCATTTGAGGGTACTCCAATCAAATACAACGTCAGCGCCTTTGATATTCAATAACATTGAATACAATGGCTTTTAATAATACACTATTAATTATTGAAACCCATCAAATGCACTTAAAACATTCATCCAAATTGTAGTAATTCCTACTCTGAAACTTTATTAATAGACAGACAATAAAGTACCAAACGCTGAGATATTTATTAAAATTCTTTAACACTCCTACAAAGCACTTGATTAACGAAAAATATATCTTTCTTTCATATAAGTAATATGCGTACCAAAAAAAATGTAAGTGTTCACACCGAAAATATGTATGATCGTTCCTAGTTATAGTTAGTGTACTTAAAGAGGATGAGGAACATCTCATCTCTTAAATTAGTAGTTCCGGGCTCGCTCACGAATAAAAAAAATCGTACGGAGCAGTCAAATGTAGGTATTGAGATAAAGTGTGTGAGAACATATAAAAACATAAGCGAAAGGTTTAACTAATATAAACTTTGATATTTCGGCAGCTAACAGTAAAGCTTCCTTTAAGCGAACTCTGTGCGAAAACTACACATCACTATGAATATGCCACCATGCTCTCGTCAGCTATGATTAATATATATGTGTATATACTTATTTTAATATAAATTAGCCTCTCTTTCAATGTATGTACTATTAATATTTCTCTACTGTTTATTTATATCATAAAAACATACAGAAAACGAGTCCTTTATTCATTCATTTGTGTATTAATAACATTTTTATTAGTGTATATATTTGCGTATAAAGCATACCTTCTAACCATCATGTGAATTGAGCAGGAGACAGAGTTAAAAATTAAGATAATATAATGTATAGTAGGTACATAATAAATTATTTAGACCACTAGAGTAAACAATAGAAATAATGTAAGAACAAACGTAAATGACTTATTTAAGAAAAATAAACCGTTTAACATTAATATAAGGAAAAAGCAAAGAAAAAACCATTAGATGAATGAAATTAATGTATATTTTAGCCCTATTCTTTATTTCTTGGTAACGGAGGCAACAAATATTTTTTTATTTGCCCACAACAGCAATGTACAAAAAAGGTGGCTTAATTCCGAAAGGCATTTTCTAACAGCCTACCATAAGATTGAGCAAAAAACATAAGTAATAGTCCAGTATCTATATATAGTTCTATTAAATAATTCATCAATCATAATTAGTATACAAATGTGATTAATGCAGTAACTGTAAGAGAGGGTAACTTGTTAATAAAAATACATATAATACAAATAAATACATATTAATGATAACTGTCTTGAATGAAAAGGGACAAGAAGATATTTCATAGCGGCATATAATATTACCACAACATTCGCACCATCGCTCACAAAATACTGTAAAGGTTTAATAGACAGTAGCAGCAAATCCATTATTTTAAATAGCCGGGTGCCTATGATAATCATTAATTAAATACGTACTTAAATAAATATAAAATTTAAGATGTCAACACAGTAATTGTGGAGTCATATCTCTTCCGCCCCCCGCACGGACTCTTTGCAGGCGACGTCCTAAATACGCTACATTAAAGTATTAAGGCGCGCACGACTCTTCAATTGACCATATTAACCATCATTTTAAGTCACAACCACCGTCCATACAGACGACTAAAGTTCAACAACTTGGTTAACATCGTCTGGTTATGGTTATTTAAACGGAACTTTAAAAAAACATATTAAGCAGTGTTTTCCAACCTTCTTGGTTCATGTCCCAATTATGAGTAAAAATTTTCTTCATGTCCCCCTCGGACTTTGTGATTTATATCTAATGCCCCTATAAACAAAAAAATTAATAAAATAATGCAATAAATTGCCCACCTAAAGCTACCTATTATTTATGTAACATAACTAACTTAATAAATAAGCTGTATATTGTTACTAACTTTCACTTACCTAATATGAACCTTACGTCTGAAATAAATAATTATTTATTTATTTATTTAAAGCGTCATGACAAGTAAAACTTTCACTAATAATATAATTATTTCTACTGCCAAATAGTAATGTGCAAACATTACTGTATTTTGGTTTGAAAGGTGATGTATAGTAGTGAAATTACTGTAGTAATGAGAGTTAGTTTGTGTTAACAATGAATGTTTTATCTATATATCTTAACACCTTACATTTCAAGTTGACGAGACTTAGTACTGTGTACTATCTTAACCATCGCCATGTTATAGGCAAGTGTATCACTTACCATCAGGTGAAAGCCATGCTTGTCACTTCGAAAGAAAGTACATTCTTAAACAATTTTTGTGTTACATAATATTTTGATTTTCAATTTAAAATATCATTTGCTTAGAGAGTAAATACACTAGATAGCCCTTTTCAAATAAACGCACATCAATGTTATGAACTTATTTATCTATACACATGATGTGAAGATGGACTTAATGCCTTTGCTATCTTCCCGTCTACCTTGAGCGATGCAGAGAAGTCATCAGATAGATTATAAGTATAAGCTAAACGAAGAATTATAATGTAATATATATATAATCATATAAAATAAGTCATTATCAAAATATATATATACACACACATAATATATACATATATGATTTACTTGAATATTGAACTAAAATTCTTATCAAATCATCCAAATTACTAATAGCAACGTGGTGCTGTGTAAACATCTTAACTAAAGCCTTATTATTGAGTAGGCATTCATATAAATAAACGAAATGTCCAGCATATTAAGCTATTTTTTATTAAATTCATAAAGTATCTTATTTGAAAATTTACACCCGAACAACTGCGATAATTTAAAGTCTTTGTACTAATCAAAGTAATAATTGAGCGAAAGACATAGAATTACTTTACATTAGACGATATATATATTTTTTTATTTGATGAGGCGACCAGAGGATCATGGCGTTCAGTTGATGGTAAGTGATACCCTTGCTCATAACAAGAGGCGCTGGTTAAGATGGTATACACAGCACCACATAGCGCTCGTCGCCTTTAGAAGTAACATACACCGAGTACCCTTCAATCCGGAACACGGTAATGTTTGCACATTACTATTTGGCGGTAAAAATATGTACTGAGGTTTTACCTGACTGACGGTCTCCGGTAATGGACACCTATCTCCAGTAGGATAGAAGATTTAAGTCATCTCTCACCACGCAGGTCACAATCAGGTTAGTGGGGATCCAGATCCTTGTCTGTTAAATATCAAAGTGCATCATGAGCATGTGAAAGCGGTTTGTTCCCCTAAGTTTTTATGTGGGATCACTTACAGCTCGATTAATTTTATTTTATACTAAATAGATATTAAAACATAATTTATTACAAATTAAAAAGTCCAATTAAAATGATTAGCTTTAGATTAGGTACAACGATATAAAAAAATTAATAAATTACACTTGTTTATGTCGCGGCGGGTTTTATTTGAGCACTTAACGACTCTAATGAAAGTGTTTTTATTATCATCATAACAATAAAGAGCGACTCGGTCTCGTTCTCTGTTCATCTCGCTCTATAACAGGGCCAAAGGCAAAGTTACAAAGCGATCAATTGAAGTTGTTAAATAACGTCAAATGAGATGTTACGCCTATTCCTCCTCTCAAATATTAACCATTCGGTTTATTAACAAAGTATTTAACTGGTTCATGTATTGAATCTCTTCCCTTCCAGTCTACTTTGTCAGTTAATGTAAAAAAGTTGGATTGAAAAGGGAATGTGTATAGGAAATATTAAAGGACATGTTCTTAGACATTGACATCAAGAATATCAAATATATAAATATTTATTGCTTTATCCTATATATTATATTTTGATTTTAAGTAAGGGAGTACTAGTACAGAGAGAGAATTTAATGTTATAAAATTGTTTACTGCTCGTCAACTCACTCGAAGAAGTATTACACGTAAGTCGGAAAAAAATAAAAAGTTAACGAAATATCATATACCATATACACATAAATAACATAATTAAATTATGTACATATGTATAAGTGTTATATAACATAGTAATCGCAATTGGTGGTGCTTTCTTAAGATCTTCAGGCAAGGATTTCCAGAGGAGAATAGACTTCACTGTAAAAGAAAAGTTACTGAAATCAAATGTGTTGTGGGTTATGAATGTATAATTGAAAACTTTAAAAAATTAAAGTATTCTATTAAAATATGTAATAAACTTTATACTATTCACATATATAAATAAATAACAATCTCTAATTACATGAAATATGCTGCTAAAACTTAATTGTAACAGACAATAGAAATACACAATTGATGTAAACTTATAGTATAACTGTTGTATTTATATATAATATTGTAAGTTTAATTACATGTAAGTAAGTATATACAAATACCACAATTTTTAAGCTTTAAATCTAACTTAAGTTCGCCTATTGGATCCTAATTTTAGGTGCATCAATAGTTTAAATAAATAAAAAATTAAGTCTTCTTCGTCTAATGCTAAGATTTGAAAGTTGCCTATTGCTTAAACGTACAATAATCTCATGATTATAATCATTGAAATAACTATAAATCACTTTGGATAAGTGGTAAACAAGATTAAGCGGCTTAAGGGTACGCTGTTTAATGGAGTCTAACGCTAATCCAGCTAATTCTGAAGCTGTTTTTTTTTTCCTTTAAATAACACTATTTCAGAAACGGCGGACGCAGTGCAGTCGTTGTTTACACTACTTTATTGCTTTATTTACGTTGTTAAATTGGCACGCGTGGCGGCGAGTGGATTAAACAATTAATTATGTAAATGCGAAGGTATGAACGGTTTTATAAGGGCGTGTCACGCTTCGCCGTGCGGCGGAAATAAAACTAAA
Organism: Pachliopta kotzebuea; assembly: GCA_018246255.1. Lineage (NCBI taxonomy): Eukaryota > Metazoa > Arthropoda > Insecta > Lepidoptera > Papilionidae > Pachliopta > Pachliopta kotzebuea. The sequence continues at coordinate 5,071 of DWLS01005207.1, read as the reverse complement.
CTGAACGCTGGGTGTGTTTCATTAATTACAAAAGAGGATACACTTTTTTTGTTACGTTAGACAATCGGTTCACGACCTGACCTGTAGCTGGCTTTCACTGTTTCTACCAGGCATCATTATAAGCCTTTGTAATCCCGCGCTGGATATAGGCCTTTCCCAATGTCTTCCTCTAGATGCTGTAAAATGAAATAAAAGTAATTAAGTAGTAATAACAAGTTTTTATCGAATCTCGTGATTGCTGTAAGCTAATGAAATTACTGGGATAACGAGACTTAACACCTTATGTCTGAAAGCGACGAGACACGGTACTGTCTATACCATCTTAACTTATAGACAAGCGTATCACTTACCAACATTTCTCAACTCGTCGGCTAGACGAATAAGAAAAAACTTACTGCAACCTTCGAACATGAAGAAGCACGAAAAAATGAACCAACTAGGTACACTCTTCAGCAGATATTATTTCATATCTCCTCTCCTAATCGTAGTACTTTGCTTCTACATCAGAATCCTTAATTACTTTTTCTTAACAAAATTCTGGATATTGCAAATAGTCTCTCACAACTCATGTTATAAAGAGAATTATACAAATCATCTTCATTATGATATGCAAGCGAATCACCACTGCAGTGTTTAATTTTACGTTATATAATGTTAGTTAAGTTTAAACGTTAATTTCGCTGTTACGATGTTATAATAAACAATCATTACCACTTGTAATTCTGTGGGGCGGGATAATCGCCGTTGTTTCCGCACTGTGGTTAAAACTGAAATTAGAGAAACTTTTTTACACCTAGCACACTTAAATTGTAGCTAATTAGGGATTTACATTGCGAAAAGTTTAAGAAGCGAGCCGTTTACAGCATCTGACCTCGTTTCGCAGCTTAAACGGAAATTTGTGTGACGTAACTTAAGATTACTATCAGTCGCCTTTAAGTGAAGATAAAGATAATTTTAACCTACAGGTAGCATATAATGGTAAAATAGCTATCATCATACCTAGCGCGACATTTAGCATAGTTTGTTTTATTACGTATTAACTACCTACTAACTAAATCAGTATTTCCCAAACTTTTTGATCCCATGTCCCCCTTTAAGAGTAACTTCATACAAAATTATATACACTACTTTATACAAAACATAAATTTTTAAACATGACCTACCTGATGAGAAATTTAATAGTTAAACATGCATCATCATCATCATCCTATAAATGCCCACTGCTGGACATAGGCCTTCCCCAAAGATTTCCACTGCCATCGGTCCTCCAGCGGATTTCCCCGAACTTCACCAGACCGTCGGTCTACCATGTGGGGGGGCCTTCAGTACTACGTTTACCGTAACCGTTACCGGCCGTTAGCGGCCGCCACTCTAGAACCTTCCTGTCCCATGCATACTGTTATTGATTAGACGATACAAATACTTTAATTTTACAGAAATAATTATGTTGATCTTATAACAGAAGTAGCAGCGGAAGCGATCGAATTGAACATAACAAGCGACTGGAGACAGAATCTGGGATGGGAGGTCACCTGCTCGTGGGAGACGCCGTCGAACGATACCTTACAATCGGTGCGGCTGCAGAAAAATGGACAGCAGTTCATGATCTACAGGCCTGAGGTTATTGATACTATTATTTTCTTCAACTGAAGATAAAAAGGTTCTATGACCATAAGTGATTTAGTAAGGGTCTGCGAACTAAATGCATCCATAAAGCAGTGTAGTAATACGGAGGTAGCTGGTACTTCCCTACATAAAATTTTGGAGCAAGAATGTAACTTAAATTTATTTACGTGTTACAGATACACGGGTCATCAAAAGCAGAAGTGTTCACAACCTCCGAGAACCTCATGAGCGTGGACTGCAAGCTCACAGCCACGAAAGGAAGACGGGGGAGTTGCGTTCTGACGATTGAACCGCACCTGCCGCAGTCCGCCGACTTCACCTATACCTGCGAGGTGTCGGGCGAGAGGCCGATGTTTATAATTGAGAGGAAAGATTACGTTGTTAAAATGCTCGGTGAGTTGCGAATCGTCTAATTCCTAGACTATTTGATGAACCGATTCTCAAACCTTTTTACTTCGCGATTCTCTAACATCATCCTTTCGACTGATAGACGTCCACTGTTGATTACATATCTGCTAACATATTCGTTATAAGTTCGCAAAAACCTTAAATAATAGCTAAGTTACTAATATCTTTTACATAGAATAATGATTTTCAATTAAATTTGTTACTTTTTCAGTACCACCAAGCGATGCGCAATTAGAATATAAAACATACGATGAAGTGAATCCAGGTCGGGTTATGTTGAACTGCAGTTCCACCGGATTGCCGGCACCAAGCCTACAATGGGCCGTGGCGGATGACAAGGTAAGAGACTAAGTAGACCTAAGATGCTAGTAAGCAAATACAGAAAGAATGATATCAGGTAAAAGACAACAGTATTCCCTGTTGCCTTTAGCAGCATGATACCCTTATCAATTTGCATGCGTAGCTAATAATGCACTCATTTAGAGATATTAGACCTTTATATACTGGAATGATGGATGGATATATGGATGATAATTATGACATAACAAAAACATGGAAATGACAAAAATAAATTTAACTGCTAACAAATGATAATCATATCTAATATATAGAAAGTAGTAGATATTTTATTTTAAAAGAACTAGTAGTAAAAACCTTAGTTCTACAAGAGTGTTAAGTAAATATTTAATTGAATAAAGTATACATTTGCGTGGTACCGATAATTTTTATTCCAATTATCAGCTAAACAGAGTTTCCTAGTAGTTACGTTGTCAAGTAATAGCGTAAATGCTTTACTGGGGCAAGCAATTTGTAATCTTTAGTGACTTGCTATAATTTCTTAAGGAAACAGGCATGGGATTGATACATGAAAATCTTTATTCTTTTTATACTTGGAGACATACACCACACATTTATGAGTACTCGAATTTACAAACAACTTCAACTATACGTCAGATGAAACCACAATCTAACATCCGGGCCCGCGCCACTGCGATTCGTTTTTCGTACTCGGAGTACAGAATTAGATTAAAGTACAGTTTATATATATAAGTATCTATTGTATCACCTCCCCCTTTTTTTTCCCATCTCTTCCTCCGTCCCCAAATCCTCTCCCCTCCTCTCCCTTATACCATATAATTTATATATATATACACTTTTCAGCTCGCGGAGTCCGGATCCGCGAGCTCAGGGTCCGATAAAGCTTTCGCGGCCATAATAGTGGCCGAAAGCATCAACATCATCAAAAAAAAAAATCAAACATGAATCTATGTAAATAAAATTCGAGAAAAAATAGGAAAAACGAATCAGCTAAGGAGGACTATAAAGGCTCCTTAAAATTACATGAACTCTAGTCACCAATTTAAGGAGTTCAGTGATTAAAATCATGCAAAAGTTTCTATAAAAAAAAGTTCCCTTGCAAATATTCCCCATATGTTGTTTGCTCTAAATTAAATTTCCTCTCAACCTCATTGCGTTTAATAAATGGTTATATTCCTTTACCATGATTAAAATCCAGATAAACGGATCGCTCTTAGCGAGGGACGCTGCGAATTCGCCGCGACGTAATATATCAAATGAAGCGTTTTAAATTAAAGATAACATACACGGGCATTTGGGCAGCCGTCATTATTCAGCTCCCACGTTTTGTTTCATCATTGCTTTATTATTTATCTCTGGTTATTTTTAGACAATACGTATTATTTCCGCAAAGTTTTAAGTGTTTGCATATCAAATTTCTGCGTTTAAATTTTAATTGATAATAACTTATCAATTTCTTTAACTTTAGTCGTAATTCGCTTCTCTTTATAACTGTAACTTGTCTATTATGATGCGCTTTTAAATGAAACTATACACTTACGTCACACATTCATACAACAGGAACAATCCTTAACAGAGATTCTTATCCAGTAAGGGTCTTCGAACAGTTTTTTTGTCTTGACAATGATGTAAATATATTAGTCGGTCTGTTTGGCGATGATTGTTTGGTACATAACGCTCAATGTCTATTTTTGTTGAACACTACGTGTAAATCTAACTAGTATATATGTAATATCTGAAGTTAGAAGCTCTGTCTGTTATACACACTTACCAACGTTTCACTGATATGGACAAATATTTCGTTTACCTTTGAAAAGATGAACAGGACGTCCACGTGATGGTATGTGATACATTCAATAACAAAATGACTTCTTTTGAGAGCCAAGAAGCTAAAGCTAGCTATACTAATAGCTTACGGGCTATAACGTCAAAGCATTCATTAACTTCCAGGTCCAAGCGGACTTCACCGGCAGATTATGGAATGCGACGTCAAAGTTGTGGCAAGTGTGGTCGTTCTTGGCGTACACTCGAACTGACACAAGCACCGCAGTCACATGCAGTCCCGAAGTGCTTTCACATCAGGAGCTTGTTAAAGGGAAACCAGCTGTGTACAGTGCTGGTAGTATATTAGGTAAATGTTTTAATTCACAATACAATTAGAACAAGATTACAGGTATGAGAACTAGAGTATCAATAGTGCTTCTCCATCTACATCCTCATTGTCCTTACCATTGTCACTATCCCTTAACATCATGTGAAGTTGGTGTTGCTTATATAAAAAAAAATAGTCGTGACATCCTAGTGGTTTGAACTTCGACCTACCACTCTAAAGGTATCGGGGTCGAAATCGGTCTACACCAATTAATTTTTCAATTTATATACAGTTAGTATAACACCCGCTAATATCCCCTTTTTCTTCCCATCTCTTCCTCCTTTTCTTGTCTCACTCCTCTCCCTTATACTATATAATTTATATATATATACACTTTTCAGCTCGCAGAGTCAGAGCTCAGGGTCCGATGAAGCTTTCACGGCCATAATAGTGGCGGATAGCAAAAACTTCATCCGAAAAAAAAACCCACTAATATCACGTGCTTTGACGGTAAAGGAATACATCGTGAGGAAACCTACAAATCAGTGTCTTAAACGCCTCCAGTTTTTTTTGCCTTTTAAAACGAAGTTATCGCTAACTCAGTCGCTTCTTCTTCCCCATATAGAT
>DWLS01005206.1:0-12968 GCA_018246255.1 Pachliopta kotzebuea | reverse complement strand
AAAGGTTGTCTGTCAGAGATCGCTGGTTAGCGATAAGACCGCCTTTTGTGAAAATCCTTATGTACTTTCTTTTTTTTTTTGTAACTCTGTGATAGTGCACAATAAAGTATATTTGTATATTATTTAAAATAAAATGAACCTAGGTCAATAGACAAAAAAGTCTAGAGCTCAGAACATTGACACGTGGTGCCAACTTCTATTCAACCCTGGCCTGATATGAAAAATGTATTAAGCATACTTATCATCCTTACGTGTATCAAAAGGCATATACAACTGTGTATATATCTGTCCCTTATTTGCGGCTAAGAAAGTAGATGCTGAAATCGAACTCGGCAAAAGGATTAGTGTGAGCAGCATCCCTTCCCTGATGAGTGACGACAAGAGTCGCCCCATCTTTATAAAGTACGCTAAAAATATAGTAGAGAAAGTCATAGAAACTAATAAAACCATAAAAGATTAGTACGAAATGAAAAATTTAAAAGGTTTAAGGTGTAAGAAAATATAAAAGAAATAAAGAAGTGTATAATTGAAATTGGAAAAATTTGTAAGCAAGGAAAAATATATATACAGCGTAAAAAGAAAAATAGAACAAATGATGTTGGTGTTAAAATATAATGTAAAAACTATGACAAAAATCGTAAAGATAAAGATGAGGCGGTTTTTGGAATGAGACGAATGAGTGGATGATAACAAGGAAGGGAAGAAAGATAATATGGAGTGAAAGGATAGAATATGGAAAGAAAGGAAATAAATAGAAAATGGAAAAGTCAGAAATAAAGAAATCCAAATCCCTTACCCACAACACGAAGGGGAACGAGTAATTTAAAAAAACTGTGTATGTATATGTATGTACATGAGAACCAGAGAACTACCTCGGATGGAGGTCTGTTTTTTTCGCATTACCCCTTCGTGTTTTGGCTAAGGGTCCTAATGTACTTTTTATTTTAATTTCTTTACAATTTTTCATCTCCTTCCTTTCCATAAATTTCTCTACTCTTTCATTCCATATATTTTCCATCTTCCATTCCTTTACTATGTTGCTTTATCTTCTTTCAGGCATCGCTTCTCAGACCATAAGTACATCTTATTTCATTTACATTTTTGTTTTTTATTTAATATCTTTACATTTCCCTTCTTTCTTACCTCTCAATTTGTTAAATTTCATATCTTGTCCATTAATTGCTTACAATTTTAAACATGTATTATTGACTCGTTTTGTTTGATTTAATAATTTTACGTACAACTTCCTTTTCCCAATTCTAGAAAAATACGGCGACTTTCGTCATCACTCATCAGAGAGGAGGTCTCTGTTGCCAGAGACGTCTCCACTCTTAACCTACAACCTAATAAATATTCATATATAAGCGAAAGTAAAATATTGGAATGCAGCATAAAAAAATAATAAACAAGAAGAGAAGAAAAGGAAGAGAAATTTAAGAGTATTTGGAGTCTACACCGGTTTGACAGTAGATACTAGTAACATTACTAACTAACTAGATTTAACTGTTCATTGTGCAATTTCCTCAAATTGGTGTAATACCAATGTCCTTGTATAATAGAAACAAGGCATATCACCAAAAGTGATCAATTTTACATCTTCATATATTTTAGCTGCTAAAAGCAAGGAAAGATGCCAGCAGGCATTAGGAAATGAAAAAAAAAATAAGTTTTTTCTAGAGGTTTTCCGTAAATGGCTGCTACACGGCTCTCCCTATACAAAAGGTGCATCTTCGTGCTAATTCTCACGCCACGGCAGCCAAGTGTTTTTGAACTCCGTGACGTCATCAAAAAAAATTAACAGGATGTTATGTTATTGAAGATTTCACTTGAACACATGATCTGTATAAAATTTACTTTACACGAGGTTATTTTTATTTACCCTTTTTTTTTCACGCGGGGGAATCCTTTTACGGACGTTCCGCCGGTGCCCTGGGTGGGTCCGGAGTGGTGTGTGGGACTCGGCCTGGGCGGCCCCTACCTACTAAACCTACCGCGCAAGCCATCAGCCGTTATGAATGGGATGCCCCGGATCTGTCAGCGACAGGGCACCCCAACGACCGGCCGGTCCCGGTAGACCTGACTTCTCCGGCTAATAGAGAAGTCCCGACGACGCCGAAGCGTTGACGGGGTCACGTGCACAACCTAGCCCGCTTCGGGTTACGGGGGCAGCAAGAGGAGACGCTGATACCGCCTCCTGCGCACCCCGACTCGCCACCTGCGGAGGGAGGAAGCCCCTGGGCTATACTCCCTGGCCCGCTCGTCGGCCTCCTTCTGGGACATGACTGTCTCGCAGGAGACCATTGCCGTCCAGGAGCTGTCACTCGCAAGCATCGCGCGAACGAGGCTCGAGAGCGACAGGTCCACTCCACGGATAGCAGATCCCAGATCGAGGCTACACTCTTTACCCTTGTACATTAGTGTTAGGTCTCTGTTTCCAAAGACAACCTTTTTTTTATGCGACGAGATAGGTAAACATTCACCTGAAGTTAAGTGATACGCTTAATAACTCATGATATCCTAGTGGTTTGAACGCTGGTCTTCCACTGCTAAGGTACCGGGTTCGAATCCGGCCTGCACCAATGAATTGTTCAATGTCACATGTCAGTTAGTATAACAACTAATATCACGTGCTCTGAGACATGTCTCAAATCGCAGCCGGATTCGAACCCGGTACTTACGGAGTAGAAGGCCGGTGTTCAACGCAATAGTCTATCACGGCTTTTTTTAACAGAGGACATTGAAATTAAAAAACCTTAATTTCAATAGAGTTAATAATAATGATGAATCAAGACGGTTAATACCAAATGCTTGGGACACCCATTACAGATAAAATTAAATCAAACACTGAGCATACCTTCATATAGTAATATGTTAACATTACTGTATTCAGATTAGAAGGGTGCTGTATGTTAGTGAAATTACTGAGGTAACAAGGCTTAACATAAGTCTCAAGGAGACGAGCGCAATGTGGTGCTGTATACCATCTTAACCAGTGCCATGTTATGGGCAACCATATCACTTACCATCAGGTAAATGCCTTGCTAGTCTCTTCACCTAGTTGAATATCAAAAACAAAAAAGACATGATGAGCTAATTATACATAGAAAAATTTAAAAACTTTTAGATATTCAATGGTGACTTTTTTTTTATAACATCTGAAAGGCAAACGAGCAAGACGGGTCACCTGATGGTAAGTGATTCACCGCCGCCCACGGTCACCAGCGATGCCAGTGCGTTGCCTACCCTTAAGATAACAATATGCTCTTTTCTTGAATAACCCAATGTCACAGTTGTTGGGGAAGACCGCTACATATGACATCTGTCACCTTGGTCTCTCATGAATCATGTCTGCTACAAAGCATCTGAACATCAGGATAATAAAATATAAGAAATCATTATGTGAATTTATATACTTTGTTTTATATTATGAGGTAATTTAAAAGTTTTCTTCTCTAAAGTAAGTTCCGGTTCCAGCTATGCTGGAGTGAACTTAACAAGTGTGTAATTTGATATTATTTCCACCTTATTGAAATACGATCTACAGAATAGTGCCCCTTTCTAAATGATCAATCTTGCGTGAAAAGAAATTATTTTCACTTGGCTGATGACAACAAGTGAAAATGAAAGGTTTTAATTTCTTTTATAAATAAAATTCAGTACAATGATAAGGAAATATTGAGTCAACGTTCACCTCACAGTTATTCCATTTGGAGATCTTTTAAACTCTTTCAAAAGCACTGACTCATCTTAAGTATGCAACTCATCCGATGCTGCGCACTCCGACCACAGGGCCTATGGCCTATTCCCAGTAATTAAGACGATTAAAAGGCTTGTAGTAGATAAAACTGAATAAATAAAATTATGTAATTCTATAGTACTAGAGGGTGTAGAGAGTCCACAAACAAAAACACAAGCAAATCATACTTTCTTGTCATGTATTCTGCTAATCAATGGAGAGTCTGGCTCCCCAACAACCCAGCATTGAGCCAGTGTATCGGGAGAGGGCCTAAATTTCACCATTATTGGAGGAGGTTTACATCCACCCGTGGACATAAATTGGCTGATGATGACAACAAATTCTATAGTTACTAATTAAGAATTACTCCATATTCTCAAGTATAAATATACATCAATAAGAAAATCTAATTTGGGGGTTAAGTATGAATAATACATGTCGGAAATTAAAAATAATGTGATTTCATAATATTTCGTGACTATTCATAAACATTGTTTTCTTTTCCTGTTATTTGTAATTATATATATAAATGGATTACTCCTTACAATATCTCTCTTTAGTAATAAAGTTAAAATATATACACAGCACAAAATGTTTATTTATTTACCTTTATACGTATTGTATATATAGGTTTAAAATTTTTAATCATTATCTTCCTGTCTACCAATTATATGTTAAGCAGATGAAACAAATATTGAGGAAGTCATTAAAAACACATTGATAAATAAATAACATATACTCATTATCAACCCAAATATGAAAACATAGGTATGATAGGTAAATAAATATAAAATATATACATGCTCCATACCTAAAACTGTTTTTAATAAAGAAGTATTGTTTCAATGATGAGAAGTTCCTGTTGTTTTTATCTTAATTGGGCATGACCTACTGTTATAATTTTGAATGAGGATATATTCCAGAAGAGGATAGATTACATATATAAAGATCTAAAATACTTCAAAGGTGCACAAAATACAAAAGGAGTAGTTACAGAAGTAATACTCTTAGTTATGGTAAAAGCCTAAATAATATATATACAGAAAGATAATAGAAGAAAGGATGAATTTAAATATACTCAAGCTATATTTTATTTTAACAAAGCAATACTAAACAAGGTAATGTTAGCTATAAGGAAAAATATGTTAAGTACCTAATTAAAATCATTACCCATTTTAAACTTAAAGGTTTCAATCTAAAGACTTTTGTAAGAGCTAATAATATTAAAAGATAGTAAAATCAAATACATAAGTCTTAAATATACTAAATACAGCCATGCTTTTATAATTATCAATAAATATTATTAATTTGTTTTTGATTAAATTTTTTAAGTTGTAGTTATTTTAAATGACAAGCTTATTATAGCAGCACATTTCCACTATTCAATAAAACAGTTTGGTATGAATAGAAGAATAAAGATTACATTTGATATAAAAATATTGGATGACTACAGCGAAACGCCCCAAAATTATGAGTTTATCATGTATTACTAAATTGTGAATAAAGTGGTATGGATGAAGCATATCAACACCATAAGTAAATATGTACCATAAATGTAAACAATTTTCTTTAAATATTTAGGGACAGTTCTAAAACAAAAGTTCTTAATTGCACAACAGCACTATTAAAATAAAACATGTTATTTATACATTACCTGGAACATTATTGATGGGCACTAACGCCCTGTCTGGCGAAGAGTCCTCCTCATCAGACATCCTGAACGTTACCAGGCTGTCTCTTACACTCACTGAACTTCAATATATTACACTACACTTCATCACACTAGTCCCTTTAGTTTCGCATCAAAAAGTTAATAGCGGAGCGTGGAATTCATTTATATTTACAACACTATTTTCCATTTTCATATAGCTTATCTGAAAATAAAAATATATTTTTTTTATATATCACTCGATGGAGATATATTAAGAAGAAAATGCGTAGGTGTAATATCGAAATTGGAGCATTGGAAACGCTGTTTTGTTAGCAAAATATAATTCACCCTCGCGTTATTCTAACCCCAACTAAACATTTTCAATCGAAGCGGAGCGAGTACGAATTGTTAACGCTTATTGATTAACGTATTCTTAAACGGAAATAGATACAATTTTCACCATTGTCTAACGATTCTGTGACGACAGTTGCTTTCTATTCACTACAAGGTTGTGGGTGTCATTACATTATACTCTTTCGCAATCATGAGATTTGAACATTATTTAGTTAACAATTATAATCATTAACAAAAAGAGTAAGTATTGAGAAAACCGATGACATTTTGATAGGCCTCTGTTAGGTTACTTCGTGTATAACTATGAACTATTTCAGGATATTGTTAAATAACAAATACTGAGTCCCAATATATAAGTTTTTTTTTTTCGTCCCGATTCGAATACAACACTAAAGATCTTAACCTAAATTAATTCTATTGATTGTTATGCAAAAACACTTGTGTGACTCATCACGGTTATTTTATTAGCACTGATAGACTGAATATTAACATTATTCACCTGATAACTACATAAATATTGAGAAACATTACTACTGCAATTATTTTATCTTAAATAACTCATACTCTGAATCTTGCAAAGCAGACATTTTTCTTAGGGGATACTGAGAGTGTTACCATGTAGTACATCTATCAAATATTAATTTGATTAACGTTACAAGCAAAAATAATAAAATGCAATTTTAAGTATAAACAGAAAGATACCTAATACATTAAAAAATTCTTACGTTAAAGGAGTTATGAGACTTTCATTGTATTTTCTAAAATTTTAATTTGTATCGCAAAGTTAAATTACATTGTGTTTTTAGATTAACAGTAAAAGTTAAAATTTGAAAGGTATATTACTAGTAAATAACAAGAAATATTTTACCCGTTACATTTATTTTTAACACAATATTCGAATTAAAATGTTCTTGGTTAGACACATTACTTTTTTTACGTACTTCAGAACATATTTCATGAAATGTATAGTTTTATTTTGTCTTTATTGTGTTTATTGTTTAATGGACAACTTCAGCTACTGTTCATCACACAGAAACTTTAGTGACTACATTTGGTCGCAATTGCTAAATTCAGAAGTCACCAAACTGGCAACGTCCTAACCGGATGTTAAGTTTAAAAGTTAACAAGTTGTTATCATATTTAATTAAAATTAACGTAGATGCTAGTTTTCAGCATCGCACTTTATTTAATAATGTTTTTCTTAATTTTTTAAAAATAATAATATCAAAATTTTGTTCTTTATTTCTTGATATCTACGAAATTCCTTAATAAAAAGTATCTCATTCGATAGAGCGTCATTGTACGTAATGGAGTCTATTCAGTAGATGTTCTGTGCACAACTCTGTGATCAAATATTTTATTAGTTTTCTTACAAAGTATCAATTAAAACAGTGCATAGTTGGTAATAAACGGATTGCAGTGAACAGTTAAAGGTGATTTATGGATACCATTAGTGCAAAAAAGTATTCAAACAACCTAGGTTGTCTGTCAATGGTATGTGTGCCATCAAAATATTTTGGAAAGTTGATTGTAATTTGTAAGCACAACGTAGATTTTACAATTTAACTATTCATTTATATAGTTTAAAAGCTCAATTTGATGTTTTTCTTAACGTTTTTGTATTTTTACCGTCCATTCTGTTAAAATAACGAAGGCTTTGTCGTGCGCGTAACAGAGTAGCTGAGAAAAGGTCATACGCGCTCATTCGTCTTTTTGTTTCCAGAATAACAAGAATCAGCACGTTAATATGCGTTCGGCTACTTAATTGAAAGTGTTTCTGTTTGGTGATTGGCAACGCGTGTTAATGGTTCTCCGAGGGCACCTAATACCAAAGTCAGATGAAGGAATGGCATCGGATCAACCTGTGAAGAAAAAGCAGCGGATTGACGCACCTGACATAAATGATGGGTGCGACAAATCAGACGAGATTCTTCCGGATATTTTTGATTCTGAGACTCCAGCAGAACTTCATGAAGAGTTTACGACGAGAAACGGCGAGTCCCCCGATAGTGGGACTGTTAGTGAAGATGCAGTGGACTGCTCTTCTATCCTGAGGCTACCTGGTGATTCTACAGCAGATACAATCCCATCAGGCTCCAACTCTCTCCGCCTATGGTCTTCCGAAGATGAAAAATTGTTAACTGAGTTAAGGATACTACAGAATGCTCTTGTTGGACAATGTTTATGTGGGTATGATGAAAATGTGGTTTCACAACTTTTTGATAGGCAACTAAATATTATTTCATGGCCTTTAACATGTTCTTTAACTTATTTATCGACAATGCAACTGATGTTTGATATATATTTAAAGCAAAACAGCACTGGTACTATTTGTTCAAGAGTAATGCAAGCATGTGACATATTTGTAAGGAATAGGCATGATTGGATTACAGAAGTTGTTGAATTAGCAGATCATAAGAGTAAGTTTATAACATTTGTTGCGAGTAGAGTATTAGCTAGCTTTTTAATTGTTTCAAAAGATACTGTTGATGAGAATTGGCTTCAACAAATAGCGGAAAACATATATTTGTTTGATAGGATTAACAGGATAACTGTTCAAAAGATTAACTTTAGCTTGGATATTATCAAAAGGATTGTAGAATGGAAGGATGTGGAACAACATCCTTTAGAAGAAAGTAATAACACTGTAGGAAATAGTCACATTCATGATGATAATCCATTTCGAAGTACATCAAACACGAGTGGCAGTAGCAGTAGTGTTACCGCCCAAACATCTTCAGGCTCACGAAGTGATAACTTACACAATGCATTTTCTAACTTACAAACACATAGTGCACCATCAACATCATCAGGAGAAAAAAGTGATGAGAGAACTGTTGGATTTAAATTACATGAACCTGTGTTGAAGTTTCCTAATAACCAACAAATCACTGAACAACCCGTAACACCAGAACCTCCTCCCCATAGGATAGAAAGGGTTACTGAAAATGGTTGTATGACTGTTATACTCACAGACTCCGAGTCGTTTGATACATCTCACATAAAATGTTTAACGATAAAAACGTTGGAGCACCACTGGCCAGTTTTAGTCAAAAATATGAAACTTTTGCTACTAAGGTACCTGAATTTAGCTAATGCTGAAAACTGTATACTAACTTTCTTCTCCCTGTGGGAGAATATAATAAGTGTTAAGGCTAATCTTTCTATTATAGATACTAAACCTTTTTATGCAGACTTACAGAGCTTTGTAGATTTACTTCGCAATACAATGCTTCCAAGTCTAATATACTCACATTTGTTAAGTCTATTTAATGAAGTTCTATGTTATGGGTCCACACTCGCCTTGCAAGATATCCTACCTGAAGAGATTTGTTGTTTAGCTCACTCGATTGTTAGATATGTCAAAGATTTCAGGCTGTTGACTGATGTTAGAATACAAAGCAGTAGAAGCGGCTTTGGTTTTTTAGGCCATGAATGCACTATCATACGAGACTATTCATTAGGTCCTGAAGTGAATCCCATATCATCTACCATTCAATTGGTTGATCAAAGTTATGGTATAGATGATACTGAAGATTCATCAACTGTAAGGAGTGATGTAGACAAGACTACTTTGCAAAAGATGTCCTTGTTGGTGTTGAAATCTGTTGCTGTTACAGTTAAAGAAATGAGATGTGATTCTTCAGATAGTTCAATAGACTCTTCAGATTACAACGCTATACAGGACATGCAGATTGTCGAGAGATCGATCAGGGATGTGTTAAAGAAACTTGATGTGTTCATAAGGAATAGTTTGGAGTTCCACCCGGAGACTCCGTTCACAAAGATGCTAATACATTTGTTCAGTGAGCAGGACGACTATCTGATAGAATCTATGGTCTGTACATTGGATATAACGGTTGGTATAGTTTACAGGAACTCCATGTATCCTGATCTAATACCAATGTTGAATCCAATATCATCATTTATAGAGTTCCTGAAAGTGGTCTCCCACGACAGCGACGTCCTTTTAGATTACTTGGTCAGTAACGAGACCTGTTTCCTGCTTTACTTACTTAGGTTTTTGAAGTATGTTAGGAGGAATTGGCCGAAGTTCCTCGAGACTTGCCAGCAGGCGGACTCCGGCGGTACTAGAGGTCTGGACGACACCATGCGCGTGCTGATCCGTCTGCGTTTGCAGATAAGTAGATTGGTCTCCAAGTCTTTGTTCCCTTACAACATCAGTCCAGTTTTGAGATTGTTGGAGGTCTGCGAGAGTCTTTACGAAGGCAACGAGTTCAGCTGAAGTTACTATGCATAGTTTTTTTTTTTTATATTCTGTTCAGCTGGTTTTTTTGTGAATTGGTGAAGTGGTGATTCATATGGATAACAATGCGTGCGGCTTTCAATTTTGTTCCCGGCAACCCATAATTAAGGCTCCGGGGCTCTTGAACCCGGCGAACACCGCCCGCGTCCAAATGCCGGCTTATTAACGATTTTCGATGGTTTGAAACTTTCCTAACCAAGTTACGTGCCGGCATCACTTGATGCGCAATTTCCACAGGATAATTTGGACAATCACGGTCTGTATTAAGTGGTGCTGTTCTGCACGATTTTACAGCACGGACGGTGGAAGGGTGAGCAGGTCGCCCCGGGCGGCTGTGCCCCGAATTCTGTTTAAACTGCAGTTACAATAATTACGAGAATATTTCTATAACACCCATGGCATAGTGGTTTAATACTCCAGCTTTGATAAAGACTAGTCGCTGGTCTATTCCGTCTAACAGGTCTCTCTTGCTGAAGACCGTCCAGTTTACTCTCACAAGGAATCATTTCTGTCATTTAAAAGACCAGTCTTAAACAAAAAAAAATCTGATTTAATTTATTGATTTTCTTGATTTTGGTGGTATTAAATAATCAGAATCCGAGAAGGATATTGAAAATAAATTTTCTCAAAATTGGTATATAGGATCAAGAAGGTTTTCTTTTTAACATTTACAATTTTATTTAGATATTGCAATATTTATGTTTACTGGAGCAATATTTATTTAAAATTTTCGGTTTACTTTAATCAGTTCTACACCTGCTATTTGGACTAAGAAGGTTAAGAAACTCTGGTCTAGGTAGTAGTGTACAAACATTACTGTGTAAGGCGTTGTGGTTAATTTAATTACTGGGGTAACGACTTAACACAACCTCTCAAGGAGACAAGCGCAATGTTACCACTGCCATAGAAAAACGTATCACTTACCATCAATTGAACATCTCGTCAAACAAAAACTAACCCACAGCTTTAAACAATAATTCTTTATATTATAAGTCATAGATTTTTTTATTTCAAACATTAATTTGAAAATTTTAAAAAAATCCATAATCATTTGTATGTTAAATATAACTAAAGACTGTCAACTTAATATACATTCCAATATACATCGGCGTAGTATATAAAGAAATTATATGTAATTTTTCTTTATATGAGTAGTAGTGTAAGTATCTCACGGAAGTCTTCCCCGTTGTTACTGATCATCCAACATGAGGTCATTGATGATGAGTCCAGGATATCCAGGCTCTTGTGTATGAGGCAGGTGACAACCTTAATAACAAAATATGTCTCGGAATCGAACCTGGGACTTCAGTGTAAGTTCCGAACCTCTGCAAGCAGTTAAATATGAATTCGTTAATGTTAAATCTCTGTTATTTTTTAATATTTTCTCGTATGTAAATCAGTTGAGATAATGATGATGATGATGATTGTCAGCAGAACAAAATGATGTGCCTTATTAATAATAATAAACCGAAGGTGCTCATTTTAATATATATTATATTTAATAAGATTTATATAGAATCATCTCGTGTATATTTCTTTAGGTTATATGTGCATATATATGGCAACATTAAAAATATTAATCTAGAATAAGATCGGTTTAGAGATAATTTATTGTAATTGTGTTGGTTGTATTATAATTTGTTTTTTTTTTTATCTATGAAAAAAATGCGGGTTTACATTTTCTTAACTAAATTATATAGGCGCAGTGTAAATATCTCCCCCCCCACCCTCTCTCCTCCTCCCGATCCCCAAATCAAATTACCATATAATTATTAAATATAATCAGTATTAATATCTTAATTTATGTGAACATAGATTTAGTTTTAGTTCTTGTTAAATTTAATGGGTACCCTCCTTTAAATTAAGTTCGTCCGTTCCGATACTTTCTCGCAAGTACCTTATTAAATTTGTCAAGATTCACGTTCGCGTAACGGGATCTATTAAGTTAGCTTTAAGTTAGAAACAGACTGTTAACTTAGGTGCCCATGTCCATATCGTTTCACCCGTTTTAGAGTGTAAGAAGTTTTTTGTCGTCTATATATATATATTGTTTCAGGGAAGGCTGAATCTCACGAGTCTAAAATTTTAACAATTTTTGTATCAGTTATATTTTTCAAAATTTTATGTCCAAAAAAATTTTCCATAGAAAAATGAAATCTGTATTTTAATTTGGTTTTCTCGCTTATTTCAATTTTCTGTTCAAAATGTAACTATATGTTTGTTTGTATGTTTGTAGCGTCGTTCTGTTTAATTTAAACAATATTAAAACAATACATTTTTTGTACATGACGTTGAGGTCTGTTGTTATTTTGATTGTTAAAGAAATTTACAGGTACCCTATTTTTTTTTTCATTTATCAATAACTCGTCATTGGTAATAGGTCACTGTTGCAAGCGACCGTTCAGGTACCACCGCAGCTCCTATTGCAGCTGACAAACATTACTATGTTCCAGTTTTAATGGTGTAGTATGTTAGTGAAATTACTGGGGTAACGAGACTTAACATCTAATGCTTAGCGATGAGCGCAATGTGGTACTGTGTATATCTGTATCTTAACCAGCGTTACGTTATGGGCAAGTGTATCACTTACCATCAGGTGAACACTTTGCTCATCTCGTCTCTTATACTTATAAAAAAAACTAGGCTATATGTCTCGAGTCGACGACCAGCAATATTGTTATGAGCAGGCGTATCACTAACTATCAAGTGAACGTCTTTATAGCTAAGTAGTGAAGAAAACGTAATACAAGAGTGGATAGCTAAGCTTAAATACTCAACAAATTGTGGAATCGAACGTGGGACCTCCGTGTTATAATTCAAGCGGTAATAAAGAAAACTTAAAAAATAGTATTACCACCTGATGGTAAGCGGCAATGCAGTGTAATGGTACAGCGCAATAGTCTAGAAATAGTCTTTGACAAAGAAATATAGAATTGGACTTTACTTCATGACTATGGTGT
>DWLS01005205.1:0-12970 GCA_018246255.1 Pachliopta kotzebuea | reverse complement strand
AATATTAGGAGTCTGCCAACTGCTTTAGGTAAAACTCGCGGACCCTGCGCTTAAAAGTATCCCTCGTTTTGGACAATTTGATCTCTAAAGGAAGAGCGTTCCAGAGAAGAACAGCCTGGATATTGAAAGAGTGGACGAAGGAAGATCTATGGGAAGGACAAAGTAGGAGAGCGTTATTAGAAGATCGGAGATTTTTGTCATAATTGCTGCAAAGATATTGAAAGAGGGAGGAAAGATAGGCGGAAGAATTGAATAGTGCAGTATAGAATAAAGCGTACACAAGGCCCGTACAGAACGACGCTGTCGTATTGGCAACCAGTGCAGCTTAGAGCTCTAGGAAGATATGTAGTTCATTTACTGTACTTTCTTTCTCTATATTCTATTTCCTTTCCTTACTTTTCTCACTTTCATGCTCTCTAATTTTCTTTGATTCTTGTTTTTACTTTTATCGTTTTCCTCTGTTGTGCATCGCCTTTCATTCTAAGTTTGACGCCTGCTTTTATTTTTCTTTATAATCTTCTCTACTACCGACTTACAATGTTTAATTAATATGCAGCGACTCTCGTTTTCACTCATCATAAGCGATACTACCAATATTAATCCCTCTTCCCAATTCTATCCATCAATCCACACAGACGTTAGAAAACGAAGCCAGATCACGAATAATATCTTTTCTTTCTGAAAGTGAAAGAAGATATGCGCCTATCTCATGTACAGTGGAAACCGGAGTTTAAGGATATATACTATGAGCTAACCAGAAGTAATCGACAATAACACAAATGCTGCTTTTAGTAGATAACGACTCGCCACAACACACAAGAAAAACGTTAAAATAAATATGCTAAACGGCTCTCCGACACAATGGGGACACGTAAATAAATAAACCAATGTTTACACTACACACCGTATCATTTTCAGGATTGAAACGGAAAAAAAAATCAACGTATTTGTTGTTTCAGCACATGAGAACTGCTTGCCGCTGTTTTTCATAGACCTCATTCACTATTTATCTTTCTTTATTTATAAACATATTGAGCAGAACTAAAAGAAAAGTTGGTGGAAGTAAACTAAAACAATTCCGAAATTCTAAATGGGACAAGAACAGTCCGAAAGTAGACTGTAAAGTAATGCCAATGGCATTAAGTCCAGCTTCACACGAGGTGTAAAAAGAAATAAAAAAAATATTCAAAAAAGCCTTAAAGCATTATATGTTTTAAGCAGTTTATTAAAGGAAAGCCTGAAGCTGGTGGAGAAGATAGCGATTTGCAGGGACGGGTTTGGAAGATCAAAAATGCATTTGCCTCGCCATCTTCCCTTCTCCTGGTATTAGCATAAAGAACTCCAAAAACTTTATTGATTTATAGACGGTAGTAGATAGTTCAGTAGTCGTGACATCATAATAAAATAACCAACTGGCTTTACATGGATAACCAGCCCTACTGCATACGGCACGAGCTTTTTGCTGAGTCGGTGTTTACCTCGACCACTTAAGTGTCCAATAAGTATTTATATCCTTAAACTCGCATTTGGCCAGCGTGGTGAATAAATGGTCAATAATCCTAGCACTGAAAATATTGAAAAATATCCACTTAATTCTTCTTCCGGGATCAACACCACAGTAATGCCTCTGGTACTGCATGCATCTATAGGCTACGGTAACTGTTAACTATCAGGCAGGCCGTATGCTTATTTGCCTCCTTAGTGATATAAAAAAAAATTATTTATACATTAACTTAATATCTGTAGCTTTATAAATTCTCTACAGCTCACCACTCGGTGTAAGTAACATTTTCTTTGTTGAGTAAATTGATACAATGTCTGATTTGATATTATTTTATGAATTATACATATCTTATCCGTTTGTTTCGTGGAAACCCCAAAATTGTATTTTTACCTCAAGAAACACTGAATTCGCTGAACATTGTTGAATGCTGAACGATATTGAGATTAGTTTACTATTGAAAAATAGATTTCCAGGAACTGACAAACAATTTGTGGCGAAGAATTTATGTAATGGCAAAAGTTGTGCCACGTCAGCGTAGTTTGATTCGAGAGCCGGGTAAGTGATAGAATTTCTTGGTGGCAGAAGTATTTTTAGACGAAATAGAAGATGCTGTAGCCACAGGCATTATATTCCCACTAATACACTAACGCTTTACCTACATAAAAGTTTTTGCTTAGGAGAAAGTTCCTGTGGATAATTTGTTTTGTACGAGTCAAACGCAGTACTATAGTCATTAATTTTTAACCGACGATAAGAAAGAAAACGCTGGTTCCAATCGGTGACGATAGCTTCTGGAACTAATTATGATAATGATGAAAGAACAGGTTCTATATTAGATATTTTTGTTAAATTTGGCGGCGCGTTCCTCATCAACTTGAATTGTGCCGGCGTGGTGGGAAACGGTTCAAATTCCCACATTATTGGGGGAGACCCATATCCAGCAGTGGACGTCTATCTATCGGCTGAAGATGATGACGACGTGTATTTTTTTCACGGTAATAACAAACGAATAATATATTTAAGAATTGGAGATTTTTCGTTAGAAGATCTAAATATACTTCATAGTTTATTCTAAAGTCAGGAAGATGCTAAATTGTCAATTTCACGCCTGTTAAAATTTGGTGCAATTAATATATAAAGCGTAGTGAAACATTTTTCGGCTATTCTACAAAATAAATCAAATGCCTGCCAGCCTATTTCAAAAGACCTATTGTTCTAGTTAGTTGTAAAGTTACGTTAGGGGTTTTTGAGATTATGAAGTGTTTTTAATTTTTCATACGGACTCACGTTTCGCCGGTCGTCGGTAACAAATTATGGCAATTAACTTTCATTGAAAGCTGCCTATAGTAATAGATGACTAGTGGCAGTCCAATTGTTCATTCTGGCCTAGTTTTCAGTAACTCACATAACTATGACAAAAACACTGAAAGCAGTGGTCGCATTGTGTATAAATATCCTAGAGAAACAAAAAATACTTTTTATAACATCTTATGTGGGAAGGTTTTGGTTATTATCTCTTTCTCTCTGCATACCTCTACTTATTGTCGTGTCTCTCATTAATTACTCATTAAGGTAATGAGTTACATTCAGGTATACCACCTCACTGTATACTGATAGCCGAACGGGCACTAACAGATGGACAAACACACATCATGCACCATTAGCGCGTACATACAACACGATAAGTGGCCTCTCGCACTGCTCACTGCAATTAGTGGAGCCAGCCACATCCAGGTAATATATGCCTAATAATAAATGAATATATCCTCCCCGATCTCTGCAGTACATGCTTTCATATGATTACAAACCGATTATTTTTATCTTATACACTTAAAAAGGCCCCGAGAATATAAGGTAGCGAAAAGAAGGAATGCGTTGATTCATAACAATCGATCACCGGATAATTAAAGTATATCTTCGCTCTACCATTAGACCGGGATTATGTGGAATAGCATTGATTCATAATCTTAAGAGCTAATTACGGTAATTGGACGTAACGACTCAATTACCCCTCTAGGCCAATCTGCAAATGAGGACCCACGGTCTCCTCTCACGCGCCGAGGGCGCCGGCTCTGCTACCCGAACGTACCCCGATTATACATTACCATTTTATTCAGAAACTACACCCACATAATCCGATTTCACATTCTAACGGGTGATAAGAAAAGGTGGTTATATTTCAAACCATCAAAGCCCGGTTTTGATGAACTTATTCATGTTCTCTAATAAATTGAGGCTATTAATAGTATCTTTTTTGCTGATTATTATTTCCGTAGGTACATCAACAATATTTAAGATACCAATGTTAGTTACTCCGAATATATTTCGTTTTGAAGTATTAGGCAAAATATAAGGTGATAAGGATCATCAGCATCATTTTAAACGATAGACGTCCACTGCTGGACTCTCTTATAAAGTATTTCACAAATAAGGATAATCTGTTATTATAACTATTGTCCTCGATAATTCAAATGTTGTATAAAGCTATGCTCATTGCAAACCGAAAGACTAGTTGTAATGTAATAACTTTAAAATCATCTGTAAACTCTCTCTTCCGAGTAAAATTTATATAAACATACATGAGGCGTCAAAAGTACCACGAGACTTTATTCGTTAAAGTGACATCGAAATCAATTCAGATGTTACATCGAACATAATCAATAGCGGTGAAAATGTAGCGAGTTACCAAATCGAGACATCATCAGCTCGAAGACGCAAATCGCTGGCACCCTTGGTTATATTACGCGAATTGCGGCGCTTGATTTCCCGTACCGCAATAACAGGTCGCGCGGGGCCGCACATTTCGCCGCGCTCCGGACCCTCGATTATTGGGACAAATATCGCCAAATGCTATTTACATAATTATTCCACGTATCGTGATAGCCTGCAAATTATACGGCATTTATTGCGAAAACTATTCCGGTTTTATTGCGACAAATGCTTTGCTTCGATTATGGGGATATCGTCGATTGGAGCCGACCGCTCGCAGCGGATTGCGAACCAGAATAGCCTGAACCCCGGGACGGCGCGAAAGTAACACGACCCCCTTCTTTTACTGGCGATACAACAACATTTCGTATGAGGATATAAGATTCTTGATTTCGGAGTGAAGCGTGATCTATTGCAAGACCAAATAGAGTATAGACTTTAATTCTAAGTTTTAATCCTTCATCAGGCGATAACGGTCCACAGCTGGAGGCCTCCCTCAGTAACGAAGAGCTTTGAGCCGTCTCCCACATCGCTAACCCAATTCAATGCGAGTTGATGGAGAGCCAGAGCCTCGTTTGTTGATTAGCAGGATGCACCACGAGCAGGTGACATTGGCTCTCCTCTCTTCTTACACCCCTAAATTTAATTGTTTATGTTTACAATCTATAGTAAATATGCTATAAAGGTTATAACTTTATCGAGAGTTTCTACTATTAGTGATTTTGGCACGTTTTGGAACTAAGTCGTGCTCGAGGTGGTTGACAGCGGAATTTAGACATACGTAAGTTTTTTCCAAACTCAATCGATTAATTGGTCCCCTTATACTGATAACATTCTACCGTAACAAGTTCAAATTTACTTACGGATTTGGAATGTATATTATCCATTTCGATTATTTTTTTTTAAGTTTTATGTTACATTCAGATTGTTTAAACCGCATGTAAACTCAGTAGATTGTAACGGCGCACAGGCGCAAAGTTATGTTTACTAATCCGCTCGCATAAGATTACGAGCTAACAATTTGTTTTATATGCAGCATCATGATATTCATTCAAAAGATCGTTTAACAAGATTTATTGCTTATTTATTCAAGTGACTCAACCCGAGAGCCAGTCGGAGCATTCATTTACATGCGAAGAAAAAAAATAGATATTGCATCAGCGCAGAGAGAGCACGACTCGATACAGCTTCCCGGAGGGACAGGTTCCAGCTTCAAATCCCGTCCAGTTTGTCTAATTTTTTTAAAATACTTAATATTTACCCTTTGCCAGCCGGTGTTGTTTATTATCGCTAACGTTCCTAATCGAGGCCTAAGCTACAACCATCCTTTTTATCTCTAAAGAAACCTTTCAAGTGAAGTTGGTGACGTACTTTTGATCTCCGTAGATCCAAAATACATCAGCAATTTAATACAGGTCCATATTCAAATTTTCAATGTAATGAAGTTGTTGAAATAATAGACGACGAGTAGCAAATATCTCATGAAACGCCGATATTCAGTTTAAACTTGGCAAAGTTGTAGACAGCGGATTGATTATTAATTAACGCCAATTAGCGCTAATTAACGGCCTTGTATGGTTACACCGTGTCGTCACCAGGCGAACCTGGGATATTTACGTGTCAGCCGGGCTAGGTTCGGGGACGAGGCTCGCATCGCGGCAACTTGCAGCAGCGGCGGCGTCGGCGAGGACAACTTTATAAATAGAGTTCGGTTGCCTAACATTAGTACGCTACCAAAATAATATAGCTGCCGATGTGGCGTAGTCCGCCAACCCGAGCGGGCGCCCCTCCGCGGGCCCCGAGGGCCGGGTGACGCACGCCTGCGCACGCGCACACCTTACCACGGTGTCAATAACATTTCGCTAATACTCACTTCATAGCCGCGCATGATAATATATTAACATTAAACGGAATTTTAAAATATCTCTTCATTATTATAATTAGCTTTTATTTAATAATTTCGTATAAAGCGAAACGTTCATAATATTTATCTAGCGGCGTTAACGTTCTCCATGACAATGTGATGATGCTGGGCTTATCTGCACAGAACTACATCGCGTTGGGCGCACTAACATATAAGATACTCCTTTAGATCTTTCTGTCGTCATTCGTATGGAGAAAGTTAAGGTTAAGGAAGGAGACAGGTTTATACGGTTTCGCTACTATCAAAACATTATTAAAATCACTAACTGCAGCCTTTATGATATCTGAATAAAAAATGTTTACAGGCTTACCATTGAAGGTAAATTAGCAGCCACCGTTGTACTAATTTAAGCGTCCTCCACCAGCAGGGTTCTACTCCAACTAATACAGAGTACCGGCGAGATGTGATATTTACAACGTATGTAAGTATAGGGTTGACATTTAATTGGTACAAATAATGTAGAGTTAATGAGCGCGTCGTGACATAGCTGCGTTTGGTTACACTAATTGAATTGGTCTCATTAGCACGGGGGGGAGGTCTTGTTAACATTGTTACCGTCAACTCGTTAAATAGAGACCTCGTGTGCTCAAGGGCCCTTTGTAAAGCGCGCTCTTAAAGTTTGGGGACATTGGGACCGATGTTCGCGCCTACGTTCCGAGTCGGCCGCCGTATGCTGTGTAAAAATAACACTTTGCCGATTAACTGATAAAAAAATATCTCCAGAATCCTAATGAACAATTCATCAATCAACTGTAGTTACTATTACTATTACTTTTGTAACCCAGAGAGAAGTGACGAGCGAGATCATCGCCCATCCCCATGCCTCCGCCGGCCGTCAAAGTTTGACGATCACAATAGTGAAGAATGTTACCAGTCGCATCAAACTTAATGAGAATAGTTTCAAACTGGGTTTGACGCCATATTACTCGTAATACGCAAACTAAGTCGGGTCAAAGTTAATCCAATTTATACAACGATTGTCAATTAAGTCGGCACGGCAGCGCGGCGGCTCCGGCAGTCTCACTTGCCGCTGCGGCGAGTACCAGGGGTCAGCTGATGGTAACAGATGCTGAAGTCTCATGCAAATATGTCATGCTGAAATTGGGCAGTGTCTGTCAGTAGGGCGACCATGATTACCGACACAGATAGAATTTTATCTGTTTACAAGACGAGATAAACTGTATGATGATGTAAGCCAATTCAAAAGCATGCTTCTTAAATATCTTCCGTAAATGGTTACACAGAACAATACTTTACTACAAATTACAACATTAAATTGTAGAGGATAGTCGTCCGTACTATAGGTAACACACTTGAATGTGAGTGTATCGATAAATCTCTAAGTTTAAGCTTTTAATGTGGCACGGAATTAGTGATTGTACGAAAAGGCCCGTGTCCCGGCCGCCGTGTGGTCCGCCTAGGGCTAGAGACGAACTTTGCGGACATGAAGTATTATTTGGATCGTAAATAAATACATAATTTATTGGGGGTTGGGGGTGGCTCCCTGAACCGAACGTAACACCACCGAACCGCCCCCACCCGAACTTACAACAAACACGATACTTCATAACTCGCTTCACAGCCGCGATCGTTCACGAAATGTTTTCACTCCGTGAAACATGACTTCTACAAAGTTTACTCCACTTCAACAATCATTATTGTAATATAGCTCAGTTTGTTTACCGACAAAATATCCTTATTACAATAAAAAAAAACTTTCAGGGCCTTATCGGAAAATTTTCTGTTTTTAATGAAAGAATTTCGATTTTTCCTTACCGACAAACAGTACAGGAGTATGTTAGATCGTAACATAGTAAATTTACATTTAATGAAGGAATTTCGATTCATAGTAACCGACAAACTGTATAGAAGTATAATAAGATCGAAACAGTAAATTAATGATGCTTAAATAACTTTATATGCTTTACAATCACAGACCACATCACCTACAACTGCAACTAGCGCGTCGTTTAAAGCCAATCGGCGAATGTTCCCCTACCTTAACGGGGCCTTTGAGGTCGTGGGTTAGGATGAGGGTTCTCATCACCCTCTAAACGACTTCGAGAAGGACGATGGTTGGACGTGGTCTCCGGCCGCCATAAATGCAGATGGGGCCGGACTATATCAGCATAGCGTTAGAGGAGCTGCGGTTTTGTTCCGAACGGAGATCCTATGACCTCTCCAAACGGACGACCACCAAAAAACCCACATCACTTAACACCAGGTAGGATCATGAGCATTGATTTATATCGTTAAAAAAACTTTATGAGCTTTAACTGTGCCAAAGCTGCTGTGGGTACTCAGGTACATGTACAGCACGCACTTAACATACATACAAAGGGTATACATAACGTAGTACTTTTTTTATTCACAGAAAGTGAGCAAAGGAGTCAGACCCGCACGTGATAGAATAAGTGATACGTTCACCCAAAACAGCGTGACGCAATTATTTCTTCCATTTCTTTGCGTGCGTCTGTACAGAATGGGATCACGCTATGGTAACAACGTTTTGAATTTATTAATTTAATTTTTTTTTTCCTAGTTTTTAGTTACGAATGCAACGGGCTACTACTAGTTTAAAAATAACACTAGCAGCGGCACCTGTTTTTTTTCACCGGTTCACTGTCACCCAGTCTTTAATCATCTCCGGCCAGACAGCCACGACGTATACCATCGCCCGAGTTCAGCACATTTGATAGAAATAGATTTGAATAACTGATTCTCCGTATACTGAATTTAAAGTATATGTATACAAGTTCAAAAGAAGAAATCGCCACAAGGTCGACGGAGGTAGCGGCTTTATTTATAGGCTATATCTATGGAGTAGCTGTAAACTTGAATAAGTAAGTTTTTTTATGTTCACCCATACGATATAGTCGTTAGCTTGACTCAAAATTTAAGTTGCCTTGTATTATAATAAACTTTCAAAATTTTCCTCTGTTCCCCTAAAGATTTTCGGTTTTTCGCATTGCACCAACAGTTTACCAAAAGAAAAGAAATAAGTATTCCCTAGCGTTAGCATTATTCGTAAAATATTAAATCTTTAATACTTTAAAACATATACGAATACCAGATTCTGTGTTTAATATGAAATATTTGCGGATAGGGAATATATCGTACGACTATGATCTTGGGAATTGAAACATGTATGTAACCGTCGTTTAACTTTCAACTATATGTACACAACTTTACTCATACATGAGAAATTGTTATTCCCTTATGTATGTGTGTAGTGTGGGTAGGCGAATGACTAATGTCCTCGTAAGGCTATTGTTCTTGGCGCGATATTCTGGTGATATCTTCTCTCGCCGAAAGTTCGCACCCAAGGAGTCGAACCCACGCATCTTCGAGACTCACAACGCAAAATTCAGCATATTTACGAACATTGATGCATATAATAAATTTTTTATAATAAAACAGAGAGACTCAATGTTACATACATAACATCCATAGATTCAATAAATTTTTAATTTAGCCTAATTACAACAGCACCATGAATAATAGTGATCTATTCTTGTGACTTGCTAATTATTCAAATCGAGGTGTTTTTGTTACACGCGGAACTGGTTCCGTACTTGCATTAATTGCTAGTGTACTCAGTCTTGATAACGGCAACAGGGTCATATATACAAGCACAGAGACACTAAGAAGTGTGAACCCACTGTTCTATTCGTGGCGTCATTAAAAAAGTCTCAATCCCAATATTTTGCTACACAACCATTCAGTTAATACCCTCTATCAATATGGTACATTCGCGGAGGGTCTCCAAGTTCAAATACTCCACAACGAAGTAAGTTTGCCCGGGCGTTAAATAATGATAGCAAACAGAACACCTAAAATGTTCTAATCAGACATTTTTATCTATGAATATTTCAATAATAAAGAGAAAAACGAGAACAGATATGAAAATTAAAACATGTCAAAATTTCTTAATACGCAGTTTAAATGCCGAGCTGGCGGAGACAATACCGCTGCCTCTAACTGCTACCGCTGTACAATGTCTACAGTAGATAGTCGCGACGTTATCTACTACACATATAGTTTATTAGTGCTTGGTTTAAACAGCACCGATCTGGGTGAGAACGGCTGTTATTGCTCATTATGGGTAAGAGGTGGGAGATAGGAGCAAGCCCTTAGCGGTGCGAGTGCTGGTGCGGCTCCCCGGCCGGGCCCCGCGCTGCTCCGCTCTGAACCTACCGTCGTCTCGCTCGGTACCCTCAAGGTCTATATTCGTGTGGGCGATGGCCAGCGGGCCCGGCACCTCCGTGCATAAGACACCGCGGTGAAAAAAAACTTCATTAACGATCACCGCCGTGACGAGCGACACACAGCGGCGCGCGCGCACCGCCCGACTAATTACAACACCAGATCACAGTAAATTAGGTGAATCTCATTAAGTATTCAGACTGGAGCGCTGGCTAATAACTCGATTTACATTCTAGACGCGTCCCAACTACTAATGTATTTTTTTTTTCTAATTTCCAAAGCGACGGACGCGTCGCGAGTGACGCCCGCGAGACTAATAACCTCTCGGCTCCAGTTGTTTTGAATTTTTACGCTATAAAAAGTGATGTTTATCGCGGCGAGTACTACTTGGCAATTCGAGTGGTTAGTTAATTCTAATGAAGTTTTTCTGTGCGAATGCGACGCGCCCGGAACACATTCTTAGTAACACTGGATGCGGGGGAACTAATTCATGTACAGCTACGACAAGCTCGTCACACGAATCTTACAAACATATAATTTCATGTAAAATGTTTCCCTTTCTCACACGATCTTTTTTAGATTATTAGTAAAGTGGAGCATACAAATCGTTTATATCTTCTCTTCTACATTGTTGTCTACGTTTATTTACCTTAAAATTGCGCCGGTTTACGTTCGCCACTTTAAAGCAAAACCAGTCTTACAGCATCCACCCAATCAAAAGGAACAGCGATCGTAATATCTAATGTTGATATTGAAATATGAATTATTTTAAAACTCTTTCATGACGTGATTATACTAGACTGCGCCTCTCCGATTGGTTAAGCCGATTTCATTGATAGGATGGCTCCAAGGTCGAGGCTTTGCTTTTGTTCCGAACTCGTTGCATTCAACGGTGAGACGTCGTCCGCGTTTCGTTTTACTATGGACCCCACGAACCGATCGGACCTACAAATTTATGACTTAAGTTAAATCTAAATAAAATTCAAATAGAGCCCACATAAAAAATATTTCGAATGGTATCCGTGGTGATAGATTTGACGGAGACAACTGGTTTTAATTCACTGTTCTTATGTAACTCATGAAGCAGTTGCGCACCCTTTTCTTATTTCTGTACCTATCCCAGTGTTATACAATTCAAAACTGACCTCGACTCTTTCCTCGTAAAAGAAAAGAAGAAGGTCTTGGTTTCCCGCATTGGGAAAGTATATTATTTAAATATAATATATGGGCTAGATGAAATTGATTTCACATGTCTATCGTAGAAAACTAACATTTATCAAACCCAATTCTTGTCATGTATATGGATTTAGACCAGAGTTCCCCAAACTATTTGTGTCGTAGACCCCTTGGCATGTTTTTCCGTGTTGTGTAGACCCCCTACTTACCTGATATTGATTTTCATATTTATAGTGACGAATTGAACAAGTCAGTGCAAGTTGGCGAAGCTTTGAGACTGCGACTCTCAGGTTTTTACAAGTTCAAAATGTATTGCGACCACAAAGCGAATACAAATATCCTACAACTTACACAATTTTATAAACATATATAATGATTTTTTTACTTCATAGGTACATTTATAAACAATGTATACGTTTTGATATTATAAGATAGTATGATGTAAGTAAATCAGTGTATGTGTTGAGATCCACTATCGTGGACCGTCATTTTCGTTTCGTGAACCTCCAAGTTTTTTTTCGCTGACGTAGACCCGTTGCAGGTTGTCATAGACCCCTAGGGGTCGATATAGACCACTTTGGGAATCACTGATTTAGACGGACTTTTCAGTGGTGAAGAGATGGATTCCCATAATGTTCACAAACATCTGTACAGACGAAGGATACGATTGTAGATATGTATGATATCTTTGTACGGTAGTTTTTAGTAATAAAAATCGTCTATACAATTTTTTTAGGTTTCTCCTTCGCACGACAACGAGCCAACGGCTTTATGACATGAAGGTCTACTGCGACACCCACATTTGTTTTATATTATAGCGACATTAGAAACGGTGTTCTGGACGGGATGATCAACATCACCTCATTGTCACTTAACATCATGTAAAATAGGTGTTAAATGTTGATACATATACATATACATACGACGAATCGCGCTGCAATAGTACAAGTATAGCTACATCCATAGTAGACACCTGGCTATAATATAGCGCTAATGAATGTACGCTGGCGTCCATATACATATATATATGTCGTGATATAAACAGTCAAGTACCACTGTAATATTACATCACTAGCTACAGTGCATTTTAACCTATTTGAGACGGCGATTTTTTTTGAACACGGTCCCCAGGAACGAAATTTTTTTTGTTTATATTGTTCATTTCTAATAAATAAAACTTGTTTACTACAGAAATCAAACAATTCGTAAGCGAATTTGGATGAACAAGATGATTGCACACCGTGTGTGCAACTCGCTCATCAGAAATTTTTTATTGCGGGGAGCGGATTGAACACCGGGCGTGCAATGTAAGGTAAAATAAAAATACATCATGAAAATTGATTAATATTTAAAAATGGGTCAAAGAAAAGATTTTATTCATAATTTCTTACATTATAAGAAATTATGAATACGCAATATTCAATGTAAGAAATTATTTCTTATATGATTTG
>DWLS01005204.1:0-12973 GCA_018246255.1 Pachliopta kotzebuea | reverse complement strand
ACATTATTTTTAGTATAATTAATATTTGCTGTTACTTTACTTTATGTACAAAGTGAAATAAATAAATAAAATAAATAAATAAAGTTTATTATCACTAAGATATAAATAGAAAGAATCTTAATCAAGTATTTGATTTCACTGCAGACACTTTATAAAATTTTTGGGAATCAACAGAATAAACAAAATTTAGAGACAAGAATGTAAAAGCTTTTGAATCTTTCTCCCATGACATGGCTATAATTGAAAAAAGAAGATATTTGAAAAGACGTCGGACCATTTGCTCGAAAGTCTGATGGCTAATGAGGCAGATAGGTTTTAAAGTGGCGGCTGCGTACCGGTAAACGCTATGCTGGAAGGTCCTCCATAATGTGGACCGACGATCTGGTGAAGATCAAGAGGAACCGTTGTATGTAGACGGCGCAGGACTGATTGGGGTGGAGATCTTTGTGGGAAGCCTGTCCAGTAGTGTACCTTTATCGGCTGATGATATATAATCTTATATACAAAATCTTAAGTAGTATAAAGTTGGAACATCCACATTTCTTTTTAACAAACCTACAAAGCAGAAGAAATAAGCCACACAATCTCTTTATGATAAGTGAAACGCCTGCCCATGACAACATAGCTCTAGTGACGATGATATGCACTGCATGACATTGCACTCGTCGCCTTGAGACATATGTTAAATCGCGTTACCTCAGTAATTTCACCAGTTACTACCTGTACACAATTGCAATATTAGTACAAATGAAAGTGGTAATGTTATAAATAGCAATTATAATATACTTGATGAAATTCAAGTGGTGGTGAAATATATAGGTCCAGAAAGGAGAAGAGAAAGTGGAAAATCATACACCAAATCAGACAGCCTATCAAAAGTATTAAAAAATTTGCAGATTATTAAAGAATAATGTATAAGGACTGAAAGGGCCAACATATTGAGAAAAAAGTCTCTTTATTTTCACTATGTTATTGTGTATTATATACGACTCAATAAGCACTTTAACATTATCACTGATTGACTTAGTACTTTTGCGCGTCTTGCGTTCCACAGCAACATTAATGTATTATTAAAACAACAGCGACGCATGTTAGTAAACAAATTTATGTAATAACATATTACAATTAAGTACATTACAACTAAAGACTATTGAAAAAAATTCTGAACTCTTCACCTCTTTTATTTTCTGTGGATAAAATCTTTAACTTTCAATCGCTTCTTACGTTGCACTCAGCTTAAAGAAAACGAAAAGTTTCCTTCGTTTTTAATACTTCACATAGTTTTTCACAAGCATTAAAAAAATTTTAGCATCTAAAATATAAAATCTGTAAGTATCAGAGATATGGAATAATGAACAAAAGTTTTATCGGAGAGTAGACTTTTTCTTCTGTTTGAGCGTACCTTTTTATTCGTCATGTGTAGATAAATGTACAAGATCATTTTTACCACTTACTAACTCGTGCATTTTATGGTTGTGTATTCTATTTTTTATTCCGTTGTAAGCTAATTGGAGAACGATCGGTATGCAGCACTACAAATATTCTGTTATTTCCCGTTTTGATTGAAAAAGCTATTTAAGATACATAAGTAATAACGATTTTTTATCTTAACTAACGCCTAATCAATAAAATTTATTGATTATTATCAATGTATGAATAAACGTAAAATAAATAATCTTTAATAATAAAGGAAAAGTTAAATAGTATATATCAATGGAGCTAACATTCCTCGCAAAAGGAGTCCAGGTCAATTAATAATCTACGATGCCAAATTATATGAAAGATTTATACATATTTATTGTTTTATAAACTTTGCACATCTTAAAACTAATGTTTAAATAATAACACACAATTGAATACTTCCCTTCTCTGGTATTACCGAGTGACAAGTGAGCTCAAGCATTGTTCTCTGAACGCTTTATCACTTAATTTGAATCGTGTCCCGAATTTTGAAATACACTGTTTTATCCCAAAATTTGCTGCTCCTCGAGAAACACGAATCATCACATTATAATTTGAAGGAAGAAAACAATAACATTAGTTTTTATGTAAATATAGTGAAAATAAATGCTTGATATCTAATTTGTTGTAGATAAAAAATAACATTTATGAGTAAAATTATTTAGAAAGCTTTTTATGTATTTTTAAAGTACTTGTTAACTGTGTTTTACTATTGAAGTGTTGTAAATATAGTATATTATTACTTATTATAAACAGTTTGTTATAGTTCTGTTTAGTCATTTAATGATCAAGTTTTTAGTTTTTGGTTTTATAAATCTGAAAAACTTAGTGGTAAATTTGCTCTTAGAAATAAAAGCTTTAAAAGTTTATTTAAATGGAGGTACGGAATAAATGGACTGTTCTGTAACCAGATTTTTTCTTTTTATGAAACCATTCATAAAAGGACAAACTCTCACCTACTCCTAAATCAAACATGCATAAATCCGGGCCTTTCCCTTCACGCTATTATGTCAACCAAAGCGATTTATGATCGTATCTAAGAGATTTTCACGAGGGAGGATGTCGCTGAGCAAATAGTATTGGACCTAACTCTCTGGAAAATATTTCACACTTATATAGAGTGGAGTTTTATTTTATTGCTACGTAATCAGATGATTATTAAATTTATCTAATAATTAGTTTACATAACTATTAATTAAACAACAATATTATTTAGATTTATTAACTAAGCTGATTAAGCAGTTTTTTCTGTTAACTTTGTTGCGGTGCTACGACATTACTGAATACAGATTATAGTTCGATTATAATATATTATATAAGAAATTTCGTATCTATGTAGCTCAATAGCTTCCAAATAAATAATAGTACGTCTATTTTTCTAATATGATTTTTAGGTGTATTACTTTTATAAAAAAAAGCAACTGAAAAGAATTTTTAACTTCATTGTTAACAATCGTTTTAATATAATTTAGCCGTGGCTTCATTCCTTGCCGTTTTCCTAAAAGCCAAAATTTCATATTCAGCATTAAGTATTGAGGCATATTTTAGCTAAACATGATTTATTCTACAATATTACGCACCCAGGCCCGGCTTGAATGGCATTACGTGGACAGCTTATGAGGTCCTTTATTTGTGTTTGATTTATGTAGTGAGTACAGATATGAGCTTCATTGGATCAAGTGGTATTTGATGAACTTTAATATTTATTTAACTTTAAACCCAATATCTTAATAAGATGTATATTAATTACATCACTAACATTTATGTGGATAAAATAAAAAAATAAGTGGAAAATCAGAGGAATTAACATGAAATTTTATGTAAAAAGTCATGCAAATTTCTGAGAACCTTCCTGAATCCGGACCACAAAAAGCCATTGTTATAAAAATAATTGAGGTCGCTTTTTTGTTAGACTTTTCAAACATTTTCATTTATAATTCTCGTACATACGTAAGTTTAATTTACTTTTAATTAAATACTTTATATTAATACGCACATATGTATTAGTATTATGTGTTTTATTACAAAAATATCTACGTTTAATTTTTCGTTAAATAAATTTCTGCCATTTGAAGTCAAAGTCTCATTGATTTATCATGAACAAGTCGACCTGACCTAAGGACATACTAAACAAACACAATTTCTCATTAACTGGTGATTTAATTTTGTACGTATATGAACTTTCAACTAAATACGGATATATTGCCTAAGTTAGTGTTCTAAGGAATGTTTTACTCCACACCCTAATTATTTTGCCAAAGGCGTCGCAAAAAGCCTTCGTAGTTATTAAAGATGTCGTGACGCAAGTTATAAAGCAAGGAAATACTTTATGCAAATTGTTTCACCCACGCCTGGTGACTGCTATTACTTAAATTAATATTTTTACATACGTGAATTTCAATAGTTAATTGTTAGTTGATGTTATAAATTGACTGGGTGTATGATATGACTAGCTTTAATATTTCAAGACCTGTAGTCAAAAATTAAGTCCATTATCATAGTCAATAGATATGACATTACTGTAAATTATTTTATTATTTTACCAAGCGTTAAATAATAGGAAATTGTAAATAAAGTTTCATCACAGATTATAAAATAACGCAAAATATTTAATGAAACAAAATTTTACGGATTTTGTTACGTTTAACTAAATATTTATTCATCTTTAGCCGATAAACGCTTAGTGCTGGACATAGAATACCCCCAAATTACTCCAATCGGTACTGCGTTGTTTGCATACATCGGATTTTGTGAAGGGTCTGCCGGCATTGTTTTTACCTGTACGCGATCTTACTGCCTCATCGGCCGTGAGTCCTTCGCCCATTGCCACTTAAGTTTAGCTACTAATAACTATTATATATACACACACAACAAAACCTAACGCAAAGTGCAATGTGAATCGGATTAGGGTACCCCGAAGCTGTCGGCGGCAGTTCACACCATATTTATTATACTATATTTATTCATAATAACCGTGACATTCAGGTTAACGTATCGCGAAGGTCATAATCAAAACGTGAATGTTTAAAAGGAAAAGTTTTTTCTTCATAACTATGACGCCAGATCCGTCACCGTAGTCCATGATCATGGGCTAAAATAATCGATAATTTCCTGGTAGTAGATCTCTATTGTCAGAGGTCGCAACAGCACCCATCGCAGCCGCCAAACGGTAGTCTACAAACATTATTATGTTCCTGTTTGAAATGAGTTGTAGGTAGTGAAATTACTGGAGTAACGAGACTTAACACCTTGTCACAAAGCGACAAGCGCAATGTAGTGGTGTGTATACCATCTTAATCAGCGCCATTTTGTTATGGGCAAACGTATCACTCACAATTAGGTGAACGGCTTGCTGTTCTTGTTGTTACATTGAATAAAAAAATGTGTATTTAGTGTGTTGAATATGATTTTAGTATGATATAGAAATGGCCAGTGGAATCGGTGGTTTGTATTCAAAATATTTCGAGTCCCTCGTTAGAATCGCGGAGTCGGTTTGAGTGCAGAGTGAATTCATTATCGCGGTCGGGCAGTCGTTAGCGGTTTACAACCCTGTTCGCAAACTCTTTGAAATAATGCTCCCTTAGGTACCTTGACACGTTTTAACACAAGTTGTATGAATAACGTGCGCGATATTAATAATGGAACCAGATCTATTTTCATTCCGGCACGCGATTCAAATGTTAAAAGGGTAAGAGTTATATTTTTTGTTTATGAACACAATGTAGTTCTTTTATTTTAATTAATTTAAAGTTAAGAAATAGAACGAAAGACATAAACGGCATTTCTAGTTTGCATTTACAATTATTTGACTTCAAAACTTCACAGTGTTTGTTCAAGTTTTAATATATGTCAAACTTTGAAGGGTTTACGTAAATACAAAATTCTCATCAAATACTTACTGTTCTCATACGATGGTTGTCTACGATGGGTTAGTAATTACTTAAAGAGAACGTATGGTGTTTTCGAAAGTTCCTGAAATATTTATAAATAAGACATTTTGCGTATTTTACCTAAATTATAGCCTTTAAATTCTAGTTGCTATAAAAATATCTTTTCTTGATATTTTTCTTTGAGGTTGTATTTCGTCTATTGAATATCTTATAACCTAACCTAACTGTCAGCAAATCACAGAATGTAAGTATTAGAATAAATTACTTACGTAACCTATACCGAGTAAAGCGATATGTCCGGCTTTTAAGCCTCTTACTATTACCCAGGTGGGTCCAAACCACCCACAACATTAAAGGAAAGACGAAGGCAAAGGCGAACAATAAAAAAGGAAACTCCCCACGACGTGCGTGACCACCAACTCAATGCAAATTACACTTCCATCCATTTTATACAATAAAACCAAATGAGCCCTTTTAACGCGACATGAAAGATCGATAAAAAAGTACATGGCAATGCCTGCTTACAGAAACCTTCTACCCGGCTGAGCGGTACTTTCCTGCAACTAATAGAATCGTACTTGTGTCGGTGAAATGACGACTTTGTAATGGTAATTTTTTATATTATATAACGAAGTCTTTTCGTCGAAAATAATAAATTGTAGTTAAAAAAGAATTTAAACCCGTCGATTAAATAAGTAGTTAAAATACTAGTCTTAATATTTGATAACAGAAACAATTTACAGTTAATTATTACTTCAGTGACTTATGATTTTATTTAATTGTTTGATGGCAACACAAAATTAGTTACAGGGTTTTTGAATACCGAAAAATCTTTAGTCAAAAAAATTGTATTTTTTAAATTTCATCAATACCCTCAAATACCGTTCTAACGTTAGACGAATAAATACTAAATTTGATTACTAATTATTTTAAAACTCAATTGATTTTTTAACTTTTAACAAGTAACAAGAAGCATACAAGTAGAAAAATCTACCACTATCCAAACTGCAGTGCGTGGACTCGGAATCAAACCACTGAGTTTGATCACCTTTCACTTTCAATTGACTTGCGGATTATACAACTGTGAAATTTGATCGTGAGGAGGTGGGATCATCACAAAATACTACTGTAGCTATATCTGGTAAGCGATATTGTATTTTAGAAACCAGACAGCCAATTATAATTTGTTAGCTAAGGAATTACCATTCTGTATTTTACAGTGAATATACATATGTCTGAGGAAATAACATTAAACATGAGTTTAATATCAAATAATGATATTTGATAATTTATTACTTTAAAGTTTTCAAATAAGTTTTTCATCAAATCCTCATGATTAAGATAGCCGTTTTTTTTTTAACTTAAGACAAGTTAAATAAAATAGTAGTATATCAGGCAATATTCTTCAAAATGACTCGATAACCAAACTTCAAGTATATAAAAGTCTCCAGCATTAAAAATAAGTACAACCGGACCCCCTGTTTTTCGTTAAAAATAGTATGTTTCGGTTTGCAGAGAGTGCGAAAAAAGAAAATATTTAATGTTACCAGTAAAATGGTCCTAAAGACAGTGTGTAAATAAAATAATTTTACAGAAATTAATACAAGTTAGTAATATTTGAAAGAGATCGGGTACAATATGAGATCAAGTTTTTGACGTTGCAATCTATCGTTAATTTCCCTTGAGGTTCACCTGCCGCCACAATAAAGAAACTAGTTTATTGTTACCTATATTGTGGTCTACTTTCTCTAAAATACTTCCTTCAATGTTGACCGTCTAATAAGTAAGTAATTAAAGAGTAGTTGAATGCGAGAAAAATTCAATTGATAATGCTATACCTATTTTATTTTAATGGACAAGACTATACTTAAAATTGTATATATGTATGTTTAAATAGAAAAAGCCAATGTTGTTAATAATTTCATTGTAATTATATGTTTATCACAATTATAATCCATTTGTCGTAACAAAAATCTACAAATTCAAAGAAGTACTTCAACAAATAATGTACACTAAGTAAGCAAACATTTTCAGTAAATTTGAATAAAAGTCACCCCCAAGAATCATCAGTTATTACAAATGGCATAAATTATTCAAATTTATGGACATTATCTGATAAGACGTATGAAATATAAACATGGCGTTGGGCACTTGGTGACTTTGAAAGAATTTCTAAAAAGTCCTTATTGCGTGGTTACGATTTCCTAAGCCCTAATGGGCGAACGCGATTTCGCTGACAAATAAATATGTACCGCCCTTCCCGCCACCAGTAATTGTAAACGTGTGGCCACAGCCAACGTACAGCCGCCACCGCCACAAGCGATTATTATTCTTTCCATAAATCATTAATAATTTTTATCCAAAACAATAATGTGTGCTTTCAACTACATATAGATGATAAATAAATCATTTTTTTCTTCCACCTCTCAAATAGATAACTTTTTCAGACAAATTTTCTACACAAATACGTTGAGTTCCGATCGAAAGCCTGAATGGCGATGTTGCATTATAACTAAGAACCTATATTTTAGTCTTTTTCCCAAAAACATAAAGCATAGATTAAAATATTCTTACAAAGTCAAGGATATATGTATAATCAAAGGTACATCGAGACAAGTACACGGCTTACATACACTTCGCTCTTTTGAATGAGTATTTTAAAAAAAAATTTGCTAAGCAAATTTTTAACGAATTTAAAATGATTATTAGCAAAATTTTTCAGTTCGAGAGAATATTGCCAGAGGATTTCCTTTAGTATAAGTTCTAAAGAGAAATTTGTTTTCATCCAAAATACCTAAATTATTATCAAAAGTTTATATCGTTAGTTGTACATAGTATAAATAACTATTTTGCTTTATTTTTATTGCCATGTATATCTAAAATGTGTCTCTACGGAGATCGTCAAACCAAACTCTTGCTTTCTGGCTCTACGTGAAGGGTTCACTGGCATGCAACACGATAAAGCACCAGTTAACATAAAAGGAACAGGAATTTCTTGAGCAATAGAAAGAAACGCCCAAAGCCGTGCGTGACCACAATAGAACCCATGAAAATTCATATTTATTTTCGCTTCGCTAAGTTAGACAGGTATTTGGACTATTCAAGTTAATGTTTTTCTAGAGATCAGAACGTACCATTAACTCATTGACTAAAAGATACTAAGGATCAAATAAAACTAAATACTTACAACTCAACACATAATAAGTATACGATGTGATCCATCTACTGGTAGATAATCCTGGCATTCGGTAATCCTGGCATTCGGTAAATTTCCTCTGTAGGAGGGAGTCAAGACTTTCTACTACACTAGGTTAGCTGATCTTTAACTTAACAGGTTCCCTTGCGTTATTTTCAATCACTGGAAGTTCAAGCTCAGCAGGGAACGAATCCAATCTATGGCTCAGAGATATTACAGCGCGAACATCCAGAGCACTCACATCTGTTGTATCACACAGCTGCCCACAATTTTCATCTATTAAGACTTAAACTTTAAATTATTAAAAATGTTGAATTATCACTCAAATTTATCCTTTATTTTTATTAATAAAATTTACAGCAATAAGATTTAATCATAATATTTTATTCGGGCCTTATATCAATCACGTCTTAATTTCCCAAAGGGTTGCACTAAAGGACCGCAAACAAGAGGGAGTCGCTGAAAAAACATTCAGAGTTCAAAAAATATTTATTTTACGTATCAGATTGTGATCAAAGGTTATCCCGGACCGAACGTATTCGGTAATGTTCAATTGATTACATTTATTTAAGATGATTTCTTGGTGGAGAAATTTACGCCTGTCGTTTAAAATTAGGCAATACTATTGTATGTTGCCTATACAACTACAACACTTTTAAACAAAAATAACATTTGAGCGAAAATACATAATAGACAACTTTATGAAACTCAACAAAGAATTACGAATGCCATAACATACTTAAATTTTTTTTTTAAAAACTGCTATGTCGAATTCATACCATTAACGCCATCTATTAGCACAGAAAAGAACTATTACTGTACAAAACTTTTATTTAATGTTGTTATAAAGAATACTATATTTGACATGACTATTACTATATTCTTACTTATTTATATTTTACACCTTAATATTGCTTTGTTTATTTATATTTGTACTACATCAACAAACACACTAATTTATATCTGTATGTAGGTGATAAAAGGGGAAAAGAAAGATTTTACCCACTAAGTAGGTCTTTGGTAAGAAGTCCTTAACATAAGCAATGCTTTTGAAAATCCAGTTACGATTACTGCTAAGAATTATTGTTGTGAGCCATATTTGGTACATAGAAACGGTATCCAGAGTCAAACATATTTATATTTGAGCATTAAAAAGGTATTAAGTTTTATTACGTGTAAAGAAAAAGTCCATACAAAAAACAACTGAGGAATCTTACTGAGATTTCTAGAAAGTATACTGCTTCAATATTTGTCACACAATGACTGTATCAAATTATAAGAAGGTATTATAGCGATTATTACGAGCTCTTTTTATATTATTCCTATATACTATTGTTATAACTAGTTATTGCACTGGTTTTGTTTTACAAAAATTATTGAAGGACAACACAATTATTTATAATTTCGATCATACTAAACGGGATCTTTAGTGCTCACCTCCCCAGTACATTTTCCTTTGATAAAACCAGTTGGTATCCCAAAGGACTGAGGAACTTCTCGATACCATTAATTATGTCCGTAATCTTCTTAATTCATTTCACTTTATGGAGGTACCGCGGAAAGACAGACTTACTGCCGATGTTCCTTAAGGCCGACTTATTCCCAATAGATACCTCTACTGAACGAAGAGTTGACTGTATGAAAAGACAAACAATTAAACTCCTTCCTCCACTTTCTTCTTTTTTTACTTATTCGGCAAAACTACACGATGAATAAATAAAGGATTAGTCATTGCCTTTTTATTCCGTCGTCGGTAGAATTTGAAATTTTGCTGATTAGCGCAATTAAAACGTATCCAAAATGGCTTCGGACAACAGAGGGTAA
The DNA here is from genome assembly GCA_018246255.1 of Pachliopta kotzebuea. Lineage (NCBI taxonomy): Eukaryota > Metazoa > Arthropoda > Insecta > Lepidoptera > Papilionidae > Pachliopta > Pachliopta kotzebuea. The sequence continues at coordinate 2,602 of DWLS01005204.1, read as the reverse complement.
TTTTACAGGATAAATGGATTTACGGGTCGTTTCACAATGTTTCTGGTTCGATTATCTGTTTAATCACGCCCGCACTCTGCTAAATGCACAAACGATGTTATTCATAACTTGTGAGGAAATTTGTGACTGCTCAAATCCTGGTAATTGCCTAAAATCATAACAGACCATACCAAAATTTAAGTAAATACAACTCTCATAAAATATGTACACCATTAACATATACTCTTGTTGTATATTAAAGGTAGTTAATTTCTGTATTTTTAAAAAGTAGCTCTGATAACTGTGTTGTATTATTGTGTCTTGTTTGAATACATGAAACATTTTTTTTAAAAGTAGCAAATAGTTATTTTAAAATATATTTAAATAAGAAAAACATACATTATTAATTTATAACATTAATGTTTTTTATTAATATAATATTTATATAACTACACATTTTAATTTCCTTTAATCTTTATATTTAAAACTGAAACTTGGTCATTTATGTGCGATTTTCTCGAAGTAGCTACCTTATGAGGTCAATATGATAACCATTAAATATATTATTACAGGCGTTATTATTTTGGACCAACGGTAGTCGGACATAACTTCAGTAAATTTCCGGCATAGACAAACGTTCTCATTTATCAGATCTTGACTTTAGCAATGGTAAATTTAGTTCTTAAATATCCGAGATAACCGCTAACTAAGATAGTATACACAGCACCACATTGCGCTCGTCGCCTTGAGATATACGATGTTAAAAGTCATTTTCCCAGTAATTGAATTAATATACCATACAACGCCCTGCAAACTGGAAGACAGTGTTGTTCGCACACTATTGCTAGTCGACAGAAATAGTAGCAACTGTGGGAAGTACTAGACGAAAACATTACTCACAAACAGAGACCTACCATCAGTAAAATAGCCTAAATCAGCAATTTTTATTACAAAGAATTTATTGTAATCACATAATGTGTACAGTAAACACGACTAGAAAATATCCCGCAGAATGCGTGTCCTTTAAAACTTACTAGAAGGCATTTAAAAGCGCCGTGTATTACTCCCTTCGTTAATTATGCAATGTTTTCATTCAATTAGTCATGTGGTCGGTCGTAATTAGGGTTCCGCAGGGAGTGGTGGGGTCGCAGAGACAAGCCGAGCTTGACGCAAATGGAGCTATAAAATGGAAAAAAAGAAAGTGTACATTTCCGTTTCTCAGAGAACAATACACGAAGAAGTTTGTATAGAAATGATTTCTATTAATTGTTTCGTTTCAGTACCTCCGCGAAATTTACCCATTATAAATCCATTTTGTCGTCTTAATACGATCTCTATTTTGTTATTCTTCTACTAACTGCTGTCTACGTAGTTTTGAAAGAGAGAAACAAGTTTAATATTTAAGAATATCTTATTTGCTTATTTCTATGGATCACTGAATAATTAAAATTTGGAATTCGCCACTTGTAATGAATAAGTTTTGTTTTTCTAGTGATTTTATAAAATCTGAAATACACTGAAAATAGAGTTTCCCGGATATTTCATTTCAAGAAATAAGCATTAATATTTTTTTTTGCTGCTATATCCTTCACTTTAAAATTATCATAAATAGGTATGTGTTGATCTATTATTACTGTTTTAATTTTTCTTTTACTAAATTTATAATTCTAGTATAATTTTTTTGAATCTTTCACCATAAATATATCAAAGTATGTTTAAAGAAACTAATGAATTCATGTCACACTACTTGTCCTAAAGTCATGGTAAATTCTTTTCCAGTTTATTTTCTTTTCAATGTCGCTGTGCATCGGATTAAGTAAGACTTGCTTTTCCGACGTCGCAAGCGGAGATTAAAGAAAATTGGCAAAATATTTTCCCGTTCCGCGCGGCTTAGTTACGGAAATGTATTTAGTAATTCTACTGAAGTCTTATATAAAAATTATATCCCATCACACAGCCAGGCTAAGAAACACAAGCAAAATTTTTTAATCACTTACGGACCGTCAAAAAAATTATAAATTCAAGTACCATGTAACTTACCAACAAATGAAGCTGTAATATAAAACAACATATAATTGTGTGAGTATAAACAACAAGCAATAAAAATCAAAACGATGGTTATTAAATATTCATTTACGGCGATAATATATGTAAACTAGAAAGACAACTTCAATGTTTATAAAAAATTGCTATTGTAAGCATATTTACATTGCACCAAATTGTGCTCGACGTCTTGAAATATCAAATATTAAGTCTCATTAACTAAGAAAAAATTACTCCTTAAATTATTAGTACCGTGTAGCAAAAACACAGTAATATTTGCCCACTACTGTTTTATGGTATAAATAGTGGCTGTAGTAGTTTCTTCGTTTACTACGACGCTCAGTGAGAGATACAAAATTATTAAATTAATAATTATTTGTGATATATGTGGGTAGTTTATAAGTTGAACCTGATTATATTCTGTGTGTGCGGGTAGCCGGCTCTCCAATCAAAAAGGTGAACTATCGGATGGACGTGTTTCATTGTGCTCCTCCTGCAAATAGCCTTTTTTTTTTTTTACGTATGTATAGGTTAATGCTTGACCACGATCCCACCTGGTGGTAAGTGAAGATGTGGTCGA
>DWLS01005203.1:0-12974 GCA_018246255.1 Pachliopta kotzebuea | reverse complement strand
AATTCACACAAAATTTCATATTCATAGTAAATTTCCATTAATTAAGACTAATAAAATTATAAATTAAAATGTCGCATTTAATGTAAAAATATTTTTTAATTTATTCAAATGCAATTCATTAAATATCTCTAAACAAGAAATATATGACTTAGACCACTTTCATAATTATGGGCACAACTAAACACCGTGAACTATGGCCATGGAATTGTAACGAAACTTAGTCTTACCAGGAAGTCTACTATCTACTATACTTTGTTTTCCAGATGTTTCCACGTGGAGGAGGACGGTGGTGATAAAGATCCGGACTCGCCTGTTGGATACCGGCTGAGCGTTAAATTGAAAGCGGACCTCAGTGTTGAAAACTTGGACCAGTTCCTCACTGAGCTGCACAGTATACTGCTCGAGGATCCCGACAGGAATGAACTGAGTGTTGATATGGCCCGTGACGTTTGCCCTCAGGCCGGTATCACATACTTAGAGAAGGTATTTAACATAACAAAGTAAAGAACATATGCTTATTTGCTATTAAATATTTGTTGATAAATTGGAACTGGTGGTAAGTTTCTGTTGCCGGAGACAGTCTAGATTAGAGTTCCCCAAATATTTTTTTTCCCGTGTTGTGTAGTGTACTTACCTGATATTGATCTCCTGTACATTTTTAACTGCTGTGAAGTTTAGTGTTAAGAATTTAAAGTAAATAACATATGTTAATTTATACATTTATTAATTGAATTTAAATTAAAACTACTCAGAATAAAATTTTGTATCTGTTATGTAACATATACTTAACATAAAATAAACTATAAGCAATAAGTCAATATTTTTAGTGAGAAGGATGAATCTGATGCTTTAATAATAAATTATCAACATTTGGCTTCAATTTTGTATGAGTCAATCTTAAATCTCCTCGACTAATGATGTCCAGTCTGTTTCTTTTTTTAGTTAGGAGATTGGTAACAGCGCTGAATCCCCTTTCCATTAGGTCTCAGGTTTTTACAAGTTCAAAATGTATTGCGACCACAAAGCGAATACCAACATCCTACAAATTACACAAACATATAAACATATATAGTAAATTTTTTACTTCATAGGTACTTATATAAATAATGTATATGTTATGATATTATGAGATAGTATGATGTAAGTAAATAGGTACTATCAGTGTATGTGTTGAGATCCAATATCGTGGACCCCCAAATTTTTTCTCGCTAGACCCCTTGCAGGTCTTCATAGACCCCTAAGGGTCGATATACACCACTTTGGGAATGACTAATCTAGATCTATTACAGCCGACCGGAAAGCACAAGACTGATTGAAGTGATATTTGAGAGAGATGTCTGTTAATCAGTGGTCGTCAGCTGGTGATGATTAACTTTAGTTAAAAAATGTTCCAGCTGTTATCCAGCATGTCTCATCACATGAGTTCAGCCGGGTACGAGGAGCGAGACGCGGTGACCACGCGGCTGCTGTGCGGCGTGCGCGATGCTTTCAGGTAGCGCGTATCCACGTGCCGCTGCACTGCGCCTGCGCACGCCTCACTCACAACTCTCTGACGCATATTGTGAATGCGAATGACAATATTCTATGCGTTTATTAACACTAGATTTACCAGATCAGCCAAATTGATTGGTCCTGCAAGTCCAATATAAATTATTTCTATATGATATATTCATCTTTTTGTAATGATATCATCACTTTTGTAGCTTTAACTATACACTTCATATAATAATTTTTTTAGTTGTTGTTTATATTGGACTTGCAGGACTAGTCAATTTGACTGATCTGGTAAATCTAGTGTTAAAACAGTAAAACAGAACTTTATAAGAAGCTTCAGTTTGTTTTGTCTCTTATGAAAAATGTACGGAGATTTCTTATTTATTTTATACCATACTAAAGAAGTATACCAATTTATTCAATGTAAATTCAATTGTATCCAATTTGTTTAATTTCGTGTATAATTTTATGTGTAAATAATATTATTAATGTGCTTTTTTTTGGCTGTTTTATAAATTGACCTTGAGTGTGTGAAAGGCCTACGTCCAGCAGTGGATGTGTACTGGCTTATAATGATGATGAAATATTTACAATTCCATTTGCAATTTCTTATTTAATGTAAGATTTTAATGAGTGCTATAAATATTATTTTTAAGTAAATATAAAAATGAGTATTATTTTGGTTTTTGCAATTTGTTGCAATAAAAATATTTATTGAATATGTTGTTTTTTTTCCTTTTACCCACAAACAAGAGACCGACAGAGTATTGGTTGAAATGATGATAAATGCTAATAAAATCCACTGAATGTAAACACAAATTATGACTACTGCTTTCTACTAAACGTGTAGTTCATGCAGAGGGACTCTTGTTTCCGCCAGAAGTATATCCAATTTTTCTTGTTAAATGACTATGAGAACATTTTTGTTCTACGTATAGATTACCTAAAATATACCGTTCAGAAATTACACTTGTCACTTGACCAATAGTCTGGTATTTCTACTATTTCCTTCAAATCCAAATTAAAGACACTCCTTTTAGAAAAACAAATTAGTGCATAGACCAACATTACGTAATTCTTGCTTAATACTTTATTCTAACCTAACACACACTTTAAGTAATATTATTTAAATTGTAAAGTAACATTATGTACGCGCACAAACACCTCATATGTAATATCGTTCCTTAATAAGGTGGTAGCTGAAAATCAGTACGTTGTCCGCTTTGGACAAAATTTGCACTGAGCTACGGGCCTTTTGCACCATTGCAGTACTTACAGCTGTCAGAGTTGTAATATAATTAGGTCTATGTACTCTTGTGTTGGCAATCGCGCCGGTAGCGCGATCCGAAAAGAAAATTAGGGGAAGAAAAAGGGCGGTCAATGGCGCTGGCTGTCAAGCGATGCGGATTCGAACAAAAAGGCGACTGAGTATTCCTTCTTTTTGGAATCTCTGAAAGAGAATATAATGTGTGCTGTGCTAATATATATTAGTTATAAGCTAATACTTGTATATTTAGCTATAGTTTTAATATTGTATCGATTTATTTTGTACATTTGTACTGCATGGACAAATAAACGATTTATCTATCTGTCAATGGACCAGTGGCGTTTTGTTTGATTATGTCATAAACCGTTTAGAGAATAGGTTACTTAATTATAGACTTCCGGTCACCAAAATATGCTGTTGCACGAACCGTGACCGACATGAGAAATATGCTATAAAAAATTTCCGAAACGATCAGGCTGTTTCAGAGATATTGGTGTAATATACAGACAGATGTTAAAGAAGGTGGAGGTATGTAGGCATAAGGGATAATTAATTGTATGAATCGTTGTTTTTTTATTAAAGGAAACTTTAGATAAAATTATGTATGTACTTAACTAGAATACAAGAGATAGGTTTTTAAATTTTTCTTTTTTTTTTTCGTACACATCTAATTTTTGGTTGTTTTTGTTCCTTTATCAAATATTGTATTTTTGTTTAGTTTTCGTTTATGTTCAAATGATTCTTGTTTGTTTATTTGTCTTGGGTGAATGTTCATTATTTGTGGTCTATTTTTTTAAATATGTACTATCTATCGGTGATAACTTGTAAATGGCTTTTGACTTTGTTTAATGTTACAAATTGATGTTAGATATAATAGCCATAAATTGTCCTTTAAAAATAAAATAAAATAAATATGTTCAAAGTTATTTACATATAGAAACCAAAGCGGAGTTTTGCTTGATTTTAATGATATTCCTTACAGCGACTGATAAAAACACTAACCATTTTCTTAAACCATTACTTTCTGAGGCATGTTTTATTAGTAGTTACATATCTTACCGTCAAACGGTAATATGCAAAGGTTACTGTTTAGATTAAAAAGACCATTACCATTATCAGTCGGCTATTTCTGAAAATAGGTCTCCTACGCTGCTTGTGTTCAGCGGCTTGCTATGACCTACGGTCTTCGATCGTCAATCCACTTTGAAAGACGCTATATCTGAAGTTACTGGAATAACGACATAATATTTTTTATCTCAAAGCAACGAGCACATCATTATACCTGGCGTCATGTTGTTCATGGGTAGGCGTATCATTTATCATCAGGTAAAAGTCTAAAGATCATCTTTGTATTAAGAAACAAAATACCTTTGCAATACTTCCGGTTATTAATATAAATACAGGAAAATAAATCACTTAAGGTGACGACAATTTCCATGTTTTTATTTAAATTATTTGAATTGTTGTCAATGATGTACATTGAATAAATACACGGTGATATGGCACAGTTCCAGTTTATTTTTTTTATGTTACATGTGCTAGATAAAAAAATAATACAGTCCGATTAGTGAAACTCTTTTACCATAAAACATCGATCGTATCGAAAGTCGCACGACGTGATCTAAAATAAATCGATATTCTAATGCTTAATAGAATCGATAAATATTCGTTTTTTTTTAATGAAATGTCACAGAATCCGTTTGTAAATATTGTATGGTACGACTTTCGATCAGCGATCTGTCTTACATTGACGGTCGCATTAAAACTCAGCAGCCATTTGACAATTGCTGAAGGTAATACTATTTATTATTTATTACAAATCGATTATTTTTGCCCACGTATACAATCTAATTTTGTAAAACATAATTATTATTTTTTTTTACCATATTCGTTAATTTCAACAAGCAATTACAACTCTGATATAGTTTGAGCCCTCCGGGACCTTTTTGACTTAATATCGAGGTAAGGTACTTTGAGACGCTACTGTGGTACTGAAAGTGCCTAACGATATAATTTAAAAACGATATATTTCATCTATTTATACACGGCACCGACCGCTCACTGTCAAACCTTACAACTGGACAAAGGTCACACGGCGCGGGCGACGAGTACGGAATAACATATACAAAGATATCAAGTAATTATGAGATTTCGCAAATAACAAAATCATTCAAAGTAAAGGCCGCCGTACAACGCGCGCCCGAGCCAGGCGCACAATTAGGCAATAAATAAAACGTATAATTAAATAATTAGAATATTAAAGAGTTCGAATCGTGGGTGGCGCTTTAAGACTATATTTACAGGAGTTAACTTACATACTAGTTAGAAGCATCAACTATGAAATCTTTATTAACATTGAAGGCACATGATTACGCACCCCATTCTCAATATTGTGCATTCGTTGGTGCACTCGTCACATCTCGCTGAAGACGAACCCTATTTTGCAATTCGCTGTGGACCGGACACGACGAGCTAATTTAACCCTTAAGTTACACGTTATAAGTACTATTATGGACAAAACACACTGCGCGTGGTTCCGGCGACGTATTCAACGGTGGTTACAATGCGATGGAAGAGACGGCTTCCGACGGAACCAGGTGCAGGGCGAATTCGGACTAGTCAATGTAGCTTGGAGGTTGTTGGGGGAGCCCAGCCTGACGGTTAGATGTTAGTAATAAACCAACAACTCTACTGAGCTTCACGTTGAAATACATTTTAATATCGATGTAAGTTTGTATGTGAAAACGTTTGCGGTACGAATCTCAACATGACGCGCACTAGAATCGGTTGGGACGGTTTCGCATCGGATTTACAAAGGTAAAAATTTAACATTTACCCCGTAACTGGTAGAAAATTATTCACAGCTGCACAACGGAAATTACATTTACTGTCGACTTAAATATTACACATTTCATTAGACTATAACTTTAATGATAGTAATATTTGTTGAGATCCCATCATGCATTGGAAGGCTTATTTATACAGTTCCGGTTATAGGCGCCGTGGAAGTGGAATACGCTGACCGAAGATGGAAACTTGTAAAAATTTAACAAAGATTGAAAGGCTGGAAGAAGTTACAAGAAATTTGTCGCATTTAATATTTATCGACACAGTATTTATCGACACTTTCCGTCTTATCTCAAAAGATAATATTCAAAAATGTGATAATACTTTATGAATCTTAACAATTATTACTGACTCTATGTTAAACACCTTTGTAGTGAAATGAGTTCATGGAGTAATATGAAGTATAAGACGAAGTTTCACAACAAATTTAAACAACTCATATTAAAATAAACTCACTTCACTAAGTTTAGTTGCATTAGTTGTTTTCTTGAGTTCAGTAACTTCTATTCAAAGCGTCAAAAGGAAGTAAAGTGTTGACAAAAAGAGAGGTACAAGTTTCGTCATCGTGTTCCACTTCCAGCGTACATTTCATTATAGAACATTATACTTCATTAACATCCAATCAATGTATACAATGATTCGATTCGAACTTAAAACACTTCGTTAACACCTAATTTAATGATGAAATATACAAACTAAGCAGTCATTTGTATAACACTAGGAATATTTAAACGAAGGCAGCGTACTGTTTGAATTGTAAGAAAAACCTATAACGTAACAGTAGTAAGCGTACTGAAGTAGCTTCGAAAAAAAAAATAAAGACTAAAACAGACGCCGAGGAACCGATTTTATATTACAAATATTACCATTGTTTATATCTATTAAGATTAACTCTATCGTAGTTATTCTTTATAATAAATAATTTACAAAACGTCTACTGATGCCCTGTCTGTGTGCATAGAGTAATTCACTGTCACTGTCAATTTGATCAAAAAAATTGTGTATATAATTAATAAAAAAAAATACAACACACTGTACTGGTAGAGTCACATCGCGTAAATATCATTTAGATATATTCTTCATAAAATTTCTTCCCAAATCAACACGACAAGTCAAAGCTTCAATAAATAACAACATAAATATTTTGCTACGGGGCTCCCGTAAAAAAACTTTACATACAAATATAATATATATTGACGAACAATTTTCGATATTTTTGTTAATAAAATATTTTCTCACGCTACGGAAACTGGCAAGACTCACAGAAAATGAGTAAATGAATACATAAACAATCCATTTTAACAGCGAAGAACGCAAATCACTGGTAATTAGTAACATGCAAATTTTTTTGTTATATCGATTTAAACTCATTTTATTCTCAACATCAACATCAAACAGCCTTACGCAAGGACTTTACAGACAGGGCGCCTGATGCGTGAGCACACCGCACACACTTAACCACCTCCCGTACACAAAAACTGACATGGTACACTGTTCATATAAAATGTCTTGCATCACTATACACTTAAACAGGAAATCCGCCGTAACCTTTATTAATTATACAGCACAAGGACGTTGATTGAGTGAAGGTAATTGGTATGATGCAGTCCTCAGCACGCGCGCTGGATGTGCCGGTGCAGCAGCAAGCAGGCAGACGGCGGGGCCGCACACATCCTCTCACTCGATGTTCTTGACGCGGGCCATGACCTTCCCCTCGTACATGGGCAGCGTGTCGTTGTCGTTGCTCACCTCCTCCTGTATCACCGTATTGTCCAGGTCGGCGCACTCAGTTTTAAAGAAATATCTGAAACAGGATAAAATTTCATATTTTATATTTATTTAATTTTCCATTTTGTACATTAATGTAAAGTGTAGTTTGTGTGAAACGGAACGCTCGCTGGAGACAGATGTCAAATATGGTGTAATAGCGTTATACGGTTTTTCTCTTAATAAACGAATTACACGGTTCGAAAATGGCGTTCATTAAACACGGACGAAAATATTCTTTGATAATGTTTTTTACACGATTTACTGTACTACGTGCTATATGTTTGTCTTGTCTTTCGTTTTACGAATGGAAAATCGTCGCCAAAGTTTTGGATTCTCTTTCATATTAGCAGAATTTCACTTTTATACCGAACATTTTTCTATCCCCTGTGTGTATTCTCATAATCACTAGACATTGGCGAAATTATTGCGCAGAGCAGTAGAAACCGAAAAATATCAATAATAATACACAAATTACAAATGAAGTGTTATTTCATGGATATATTGGCGACGAGGATGGGATGGAATAACACGGTGCGTTGAAACGTAACAAGAAATAATGATCACATGAAAATAAAATTCTATAAGCAAGCTTAACTCACTGAAAGTTTTCTAACCAGCTAACCTTAGTGAAAGAGTAAAGCCTGTGTGGGAAGTCAAATGTACAAAGGTTATGAATAAAAAAAAGCCTACTTAAAATATTTACTAAATATTACATGTCATTGTTTAAACAAATACATATTTATACCATTTCTGTACAATACATATTTAGTAAATGATATATAATATGAATATATTGAACAGATTGTTCCAAGTTATTACAAAAATTCCCTTTGTGTGTCCCCGCCAGATATCCCAGATGCATCATAACTCCATTCCAACCACCCTACCATAAAACAGTTTTTGGATCAAACTCCCCAGTTGTGAGACTGAAAATTATTCAATGAATACAGCGATCTCTTAGATATTCATCACAATTCACCCAGCAAGCTCAGACAAATATTAATTAATAGTTTTTCGAATAGTTGATATTAGTATCTCTTAAGTAAACTACGTTTTTCTTCACATTTTGCTAGATAATAATTTTTGTGTACGAATGTTGTATTTACCTGTAATTGCTTTGTTACATTATGATATTTTTATATCTTGTAAGATTTTCTTGTTATAGTATTAATGTAAACCCGTTGGTAAATCAAATAAATATATATATATTTGTGTAAAGGAAAATATAATTTCTTTTAATTTTAATATTCTGTGTTCATAGTAACTAATTTGTTTTTATAACCTATGGTAGATGAATATCACTGATATCAACCATCAATTTTACATAAATTGTTTTGTCTGGTTACAAAGACAATAATTTATTATTAGGGAATCGTCATTAGGATTATTTACAATAAATGTCGTTTCTCTTATTACAGGTAAGTAATTAAGCTTTACCATTTTATTTTACTTATATACCTCAATATGTAACATTAAAACTCTTATTACAGAGACACTATCTTATGTTTTAATCGCTGTAAATTATAAATACCTCAATAAATAAATAGATAAATGAATAATTAAATAGCAATTACAATAATAAAGATACTTTTCTTAATAATTATAAAAACACCGTGACACTGATTTAATTAATTTACCTATAGTTTCCTTTCCTAGGCAAATACTCCTTGAAGGTTTTGAGTGTGAGCGGCACGGACGGCACCTTGAAGCGATAGGGTACATTCTCGTCCAGGAAGCTCACTACCACCACGGTGTGCTCGCCCGCTGCTCCTGCACCCACCGCACCACTAGACTTGCCGCCACCACTGCAACAACGCTTACTATTACTTACTGGTCTCTCATGTTATTTGTTCATATTGATTATGGTTTAACCCTTAAATACATATTTTTGCCAAAAGTCTACAAACCAATTTTTGTCATTTTAAAAAGTGACAGCTGTGACAAATGTTTCAGAACGTATTTAATGTCATAGCTAATATCATAATGAAAAAAAGAAATGTGAGAGGGTCTTCAGAAAATAAAATTGGCGTGTAATTTTACATAAGCATTGTGAAGGTGGAAAAAGTTAGTTGTATGATAATTTATGAGTTTTGAATTAAGATTTAGTGAGAATTAATAGCCGAAAAGAGTTAAAAAATAACAAATTTATAAGACATAAGGTAACAATTCAATATTATAACGTTTTTTTTAAACAATTTGTCCCGAGTGTGTTTGTATTTTGATTTTTATGTATGTTGCCAAATGTCTACATCATGCGTTTATTGCAGTTTGCGTATTTGGGTATGGTTTTGGTATTTTGTATTGAAACTGTTTTGTTGCATTTCATACATAAATAACCCTATGGATCATAAGATCTATAGGTTTATTTTTGTATGAATAGGATTTTTCATCACCAACCTAGATGCATAGTGTAGTGTACGTGTTTTTTTTACAAAAATATAGTTTTTATTGAAACCTAGATTTTTTTTAATTATTTTTCCTTTTATCTGTGACTCAAAACCTATACTGAAATATCTATTTTAGAATTAAATAAAAAAATCACGCATTTAAGGGGTAATGGCGAAAGGTCTGCATTCTGAAAACTGATAGATAACATTGCAATTAGTTCTAGTAACAACTATGATGCATATATTACAAATTATTTGTGAATCAAGAGGTGTATTATCGATGTGCAGGTCTAACGTTTACCACCAGGTAATTACCCATACAGAGGAGTCTATAGTAATTAGTAACAGAGAAGTTTTTTTTTTAAATATACTAGGGGCCAATACTGAACTTCAAATTCGCATTATGTCGGCAATAAGGTCATTAATGTTAAAGAGTGCTCGCTCACGCATGTTGAGGTCCGAAACAGCAATACTGTCAGAGCTCATCCAGTTCTCTTTTGTTGTCTTAGTGAACACACGCGTTAACTTATTAGTTAGTTTTTACTACCTACCCACCTCTGAACATGGTAACAAAATAATAAGTAAGAAATCATCTATACTTGAATGCAGTCGTTGCCAAAAGATTATTCAGGCTACTAATGTATGTGCTGGATTAAGTACCAAACAATTGGCAATTCTCAAAGCGGCTGAAAATATGGCTTGGACTTGTAGTGACTGCAGGCAGAACGGTTCTCGCCGAAAATCTTTTGTTACACTTGCGGATAATGATGAGGACGATGAAGAACATAAAGTCAATGCAGGTGATGCGATTAATATGACTCAACTTTTCCAAGATATAATAAATAAATAAATCTGATCTCGGAGTCAAGCCAGCAGCTTAGTGTTACTAGACAAAGTGATTCACCCGTCCCCTTTTCATCATCGGACGAGGCGCACGGCGAGACTCTATCCTTATGTTGTAAACCCCAGTTTACGCACTAAGAGGTTTGCCTCCTCGTTTTTAACAAGGACAGCTAAGGAATGGAACAACTTGCCGGCGTCAGTGTTCCTGTACAATTACGATGTGGGCGTCTTCAAGAAAACAGTGAATAGGTTAATCCGCTTCACTAACATAGACCACATCTTCACTTAACACCAGGTGGGGTTGTGGTCAAGCATTAACCCTTTCCACTCCAAGGCTGTTTTTGTTTTTATTCCACCAGCTCTATGCTAAAATTACGTTTTTTTAATTTTAATGTTATTTGTGTATTTTGTAAAACAAATTTTTCTTATTTAATAAACTTTATTTTATGAGTAATTACATGATACTATATTAAAATCCTAAATTTGTGGAGCTAGTGAAACAAAATCAGTGTCGAGTGACACTCGACATTGGAGTGGAAAGGGTTAACCTGTTACTACTTAATAGCCTATGTGGACGGATACTGGTAAAGTGTCTGTAGTATTCTTTCAATCATCCTATAGAAATATATATATATATCATGTTTATATTTACTATATTACAAATTTAATTGTTTTTTTTTGTGGCACTTGTATTTTTCTTTTTCTCTTCTCTTAACAATATGAAAGGTTGACTGGGAGAGAATGCCTTGAGGCATTATGTCCGCCTTTTTGTTTACTGTGTCTCTCATGTACATGTTTTTCCTTTTTGTTGTAATTATGCAAATAAAGAGTAAATAAAATAAATAAATATCTAGAAGTAATGCCATGTAGACGTACCGGGGTCGTTGCAGCTGACGGTCCCTGCGGCGCGTCTCGTCGCGCTCGGCGCTGGAGGCACGCGAGGAGTGGTCGCGGTGCCGCCGCTCGTGCCGTTCGTTTCGCTCGTGTCGCTCGTGCCGCTCGAGCCGCTCTAACCGCTCAGAGCCCTCCGCGATCCAAAGCAGTATGCGCGGCTCGACGCTCGCCGTGCCCTCACTCACCACCGACACGCCGCTGTCCGTCAGCTCCGTCGCGGTCTTCTTTGAGAACGATCTGTTTGCACCGACACAAATTCTTTATAACATATTTAGTAATATCTCACGCGCCTTATAATAATAATGTTAATTATATTTTATTGAAATTGAAAACTTTAATTTCAGACTTTATATATCCATAGTGTTAGTGACAATAAATTGTTTGTTCGGTTTTCTCAAATTAATTCATATAGTTTGTAATTCATCATCTCTTTGTACCTATTTGATCCGACACAAGCAAAGCGCAAGACGAGAAATTTATAAATGATATGATTATCCATATTCAGATTTTCTAAATTAACAAGCTGCATATAATTATAAAAAATCATATCAAATTTACGAAATACAAAAGCCAGCAAATAAACGCAGCTTAACAAACAGTAAAAAGTGAATACATAATATTTTTTTCTCATTTGCGTAATTTCAATTACCTCAGTAACTTAGATTACTTCTTAAAATTTACTATAAATTATATTTGTCTTTCAGGATTTATAACTTTTTTTTCAGACCATAAGTCCATATTAGGTTAGTAAGTGTAAATAACGGTATATAGATTATATACTTTTAGTTCAATAACAAATCTTTAATTTTATGGTATATCAAAGAACTCATATAATATCAAAATTTCTTTAAAAATGTTGATTGTTCTTCATGTTTTAACACATTATTACAGTGCTACATTGATAATATAAGAATAGTGGCTCTACTTATTTAGTAAGCGAAGTTAAAAAGGTTTTTTTTATACACACCAAAATTATACCGTATTGGAAATAACCGATTTGTTACTATATTTAATAAAAATATTATGTTGACCTAAATAGAAAATTGTTTGTAATTTTTTAATTTTACATGAAATAGTAACGATAACATAAGTTTTATTATTATCACAATAAATTACGTTCTGCAGAATTTTTTTAGAGATAACTCCGTGTTCATCTATGGCAGTGATTCTCAACCTTTTTTTTGTTGCAGCACACTTTTAACAATTTCAAAATTTGGGGGCGCACAAAGAAAAATATAACCTTAAATATTATTTACAACAACAAACTGCGTAAAACAGTTTATGATAATAATTTTTAATGTACGACAAAATGATATGTAAAGATAGGTACTACAAAAATAACAGTATATTTATTATTAACCTGTTAACCGGACAAGACGTATAAATGCGTCGGGTGTAAACAATATCGATTACGGGTAGGACATATGAATACGACCTCAAAAATTAATGTGCGCCCTGGAACGGAAGGGACG
>DWLS01005202.1:0-12975 GCA_018246255.1 Pachliopta kotzebuea | reverse complement strand
AGTCCTTAGAAATTCTACACCAATATGATATTTGTTTGCTTTATTTCTATACGTTTATAATAGAGTTAATAAAACCGTTAGTAAAACGTTAATAAAACCATTTTTTTAACATCTGCCTTCCGGGCGCTACTTAGAAATGTCTGTTTGTTTATATTAAGATTGTGCGGTTCCGATTGTTTACACTGCAAAGAGCTAGACCGTTATAAAAATATCTTTGACTGTTAAATAGAATTAAACGCCATACGGCTTGTACGATCCAGCTGCCTTGAGCAGCGGGTTATCAACTAAACAATTAATGTCCACTGCGTCCGATTTAAACGGACCTTGAATTTATTACCCTTATGGAATCATGAATGCGACGGAGTCTCAAAAGAACATACTTCTAGAGCTCAATATACGTTGGTCAGGATGGAATCACACGAGCTAGATGGGTGGGACTAAAATATGTGGCTGTAATAATCATCAATTAAAACATGGGATCTAGAACAATTGGGTTTATTCGCTCGGAAAGAATGCGGGATCTTTGAATGAATAAAATCCAATTAGGTTAACTAGCTCTCGTAATGTTAAGAGCAGTTCATTAGTCACACGGGAAGGAAATGTTTAAAGTGAAATGAGGAATGTTAGCGTATTTCATAATTGCATCAATTTTGTAAATCAAAATTAAATTTCCTTTTACAACGAATATGTGCTTATAAATTAACGATAACATCAATGTTTACCAATGTTAAAAAAGAAATGTTGATGCATTTCTTTTATTATTGTTGCAGCTCAAAATAAATTTTCTTTTACAGGGCGCAATGTATACAAAATGCCATTAGTGAGGCGAAGGGCCGCGGAGAATCGTTCATATTTTTAGCACTCTGATTTCACCATTTCAGTCCTTCATTTATACATTTTATTTTAAATGTGAATTAATCATCGCTTGACTCATTACAGTGTTTATATTAATACACGAAAAGACAAAAAAATACTTGTGACTTTTAATGTATGTAAAAATGTTCAATCCCATTATCATCTTGATCATTTTATTGTTATAATATAGTACATAAAAAATAAAACTCTTAAAATTTATTTTTTTCCCGAACAATCCAAAAAGCAAACTTATATTCAATTTTTTATCAGCAATATTTTCACCGTTGAAATACTTTATATGAAGAAAATATTTATGTACGTAGTATTTTGTACGGAACATATATTTTTCGATATTTTCATACTTACTTCCTGACTTCGTTAGTGTAGTCGCTTCCCCTCTCAAGGAGATGATCGATGTTGTTATTATTTGCCTTCAAAGCCTCATGCTTAGACTTAGAGCACACTCCGAAAACGGTGACATTCTCGACAGTCTTCGCTAACTGAGCTACGGCTTGACCCTATTTATGAATTATAATAGATAATAATAAAAATTAATTTAACTATATCAAAAATTAATTATGTAAAGCATTGCATATTGCATTAATAAACTTAATAATGAAAAAGTGTTTTTAAAAAAATATCACTTATAATTTCGAACATTATTTTTAACCATTAATATTAGTTTAATGACTTATATAAATAATATATTGAGTAAGAAAGGATGTTTAGTCTCAATAAGTTTTTTTAAACCAATTTATAATGGAAGTTATACAATTATTAACATTGTTAGTGTTACTCGTTATAAGCGCGGTAAGGAGAAAAACCAGCCTTTATTATAAATTGTTGTTTTTAACACATAGATAAGGGCTTTATCCAATTTAAAGCAATCTCATACATTTCTTTGTCTGTAGGTAATAAGCATAATACAGTATTAAGTAAACATTGTAACTTCAGGTTCATTGTTTTAGACTGATGTACATCCTGCTTCTCATGCGATATTGTAGTCTATATAAATTATTGATGGTTTTAAGAATAGGTTTAATTTTATATCAACCACTTACCACTCCGCCGCCAGCTGAGTGCACGAGTAGACTCTTGCCGGGGGTCAGATTAGCCATTTCGAACAGCAGCAGATATGCGACCACGTAGTTGGTGGTCACAGCAACGGCATCCAGAGCAGTCATGCCTTCGGGCAGAGCGTACACATACTGTGCTGGCACGGAGACCAGCTCGGCCCAAGCCCTGTACTCCGGCAACGCCACGACTTGATCACCGACCTGATTAGAAATGAATAGACTATCTAAACCCCGCATTTAGTATTGAACTCGCATAAGAGTTGTTTTATTTTATTTTTGGTAGAATTCTCCGTAAAAAACATTTTCGTGATTATTACCAATAGTTATTGTTTTATTATATAAGAGTTTTTCATATACGAAATTGAAGACATTGACAGTTAAAAATTTTTACACAAAGATAAATTAAGTCGTACATATCTTCATAATTAACGTGTAAAATGTTTTTAAAACTAAAGGATGGGTTCAAGGACAAGGTAATACCGACAGGCGGAATGACGCACGCTGGGATTTTAAAAAACAAACTCGCACCAGTACCCAACCATGCATCACAAATGTCTTTACTTGCATATAATTAAGGAACATAAAACATAGGTCCCTTAATAAATATTTGTGTATCTTCCAGATTTGTAATTGCATGATAGATCCTGATAAATTCTACTCTAATAAAAATTACTTTACCAGCACTTCGGACTATTGGATCTTTACAACAAACAAAAGAAATAATAAATAAATAACTTTCTTTAAATGATGTAGTTTAATTTTATGTCCTATTTTCTGGTAACTCTGTAGTGTATAAACTTGGTTATTCGCTAAATCATTTTTGCCTACTAAATATGATGTATGCAGTTAATTCTAATATTACATTGGCATGTGATTACACACAAAAAAATGTTTCGATAGTTAAGTTGTAGAATAATTCTTTTTTTATTTCTTATATGTTTTTCTAAAATAATATTTCTCTTCACTATTTGCAAATACTACTGCAAGAATCGATAATCTATGACGGAATCAGGTTTAAAGATTTCTAAAATATAGTAATTTTTCCTAACCTTGAAATTAGTAACGCCCTCGCCGACTTGCTCAATTTCTCCCGCGCACTCGAAACCAAGGATAAAGGGGGTCTTCGGCGGCGAATCGATTGCTCCCTGACGCACGATTAGGTCTTGGAAGTTCAGTCCACTGTAACAAAATATTAAGTTATATATCTTTATAACTAGTCCGTATTAACATAAAAGTTTCGTAGTTATGATCATTTAATAAACGGTACACAACATTTTTTATAAGTTTATCCCCCAAAATTATATTTAATTATTTTGGTATTCCAAATTCCATTGGAAAAAAATCGACGCACCTTTAACATATTCTCTGGCATGTTAAACTACATACGATAATAAACAAATTCATTGAGACTATCCATTGTTATCTATAAATAAGCTTAGTTAAAGAACACCAGACGATATAGAGGATAAACTGTTTGTTTACTTTTACGTTGCATCGTACATGGGGGCTCCTCCGCTTCAGACACCAGACACCGTAATTATATATAACCGCGGTAATGTTGCTAAAAAAAATAACGGAAGCTATGGAAAGAGGCAGTCGTGCCCCGCTTATATACATCGATTATTAAATTAAAAAAATTACGACTTTTTATAACGGTATTCATTAATGAAATTTAACGATTAATTTCTACTTGCCGTAAAGTAGTAATGCACAAATATTACCGTGTTTCGGTTTTAATGGCGTTATAACTAGTGATATTATTGCAGTTATGAAATTTAAGATGTCTTAATGCGACGAGCACCTGGTACAGTATTTATCATCCCAAGCATCGCCACATTGTTATGGTAAGCCGTTACAATTATCATCGGGTGAAAGTTCTATTCGTCTCAATGTCGTGAAATAAAAAAAAAATATTAAAATGTTATACTGATAATTTTTTTAATACGCAACCAATTCATTCCATTATTATTCAATGCGGCCCTTAGGGTTCATAATGGATCTGTGGTGTATTCAATATGGCAACACAACGCCTAATTAATGGCGCGCGGCACGGCAGGAATGCGGCAGCCGCATGTTATAATGCGCCAGAAGATGGCCGCGATTGGCATAAAGAGGACCCGCATTTAAATATTAATACATACCGAAGTATCAATCAAAGTCGATATGCATTGTTGTGACGTGCATCGACCATTGTAATTTTTCTACACCGTCAATGCTAAAATTTAGCTATTATATTTATATTTTTTAACAATGCTTTTGTTTTTCCATTCAGCGTACTTTCATCACAACCGAGATGATTGATTGGGCGAGTAACCCAAATATCCTTTAAGTACTCCCTTTGTAGTTTAAATTTTACAATAGATAAATACTAATGAAAGTGTTTAATATTTTAATTCTTTGATATTTTAAGAAGATAAAATTATAATCGCGAATTTATTACTTTAATACAGATTTAGATTTTTTATTTTGTGTCTGATAACAACAGAATAAAATCAGAGCACATTAACATCTTGTGCAACGAGATATCTATTGAGGCCTGAATATAAAGGATTGATTACAGATTTCCAAAATAAGTTTCAAATCAAGTAAGTTTACATCTTTGAAAAAGATTTTGATTTTATGTGACGGTAAATCGTCGTTATAGATCATCAAATCAAAAACGTTGATAAAAGTCAAAGTAACACATTAATCATCCGTGTTGTGTAACAGTATCAAAAACAAAACCATTTCTTTTCATTACCGGAAGACCGAGACAGACTAGCAGCGTAAACTATAAACAAAACATCGGAAGACGTGTTAGGGTATTGCTTGGTTTTGACAATACATATTTGATTTGATGTGTAAACATTTCGTCGAAAACTATATCCCGTATGTGCTGTATAGTAATCACCTCAATTTACTGTTTATTATTATAATTAGTCATTAACGTAAACTTTTAAATTTTATTTCATTCAACATTTCAACATTCTAAAATATTGCCCAACCAAAACGTATTTTTTTTTCTTACTAATTTTTATTAATACTAATAATTTAAACCATGGGTGTATATTTATTAAACTAGTATATATTTACGTATTTTGTAATAAATTTACTAACTCTCTATAAGAATACTCGTAAAGGTTTAAAAAACTGCGACATATATATTAGTAGTAATATATATAAATATATATAAGTCAATAAAGTTCCGGCCAGTAAAATCGATTTGAAACCGTCGTAAAAAAGTTATAAATTATCTCCCATTTTAATAGTTAGTATACTTTAAAATGTAATAAAAGAAACAGTTAAACTTTTAAACAATGAAAAGTTAAAAATGTTTACTTCAACAAGGAAGCGCTTGGCACATGTCAGTGCTGTGCATGTGTAAATGTTGATCATTTACCAATGGCAATTAGTGCTTTGTATGTAATAAATAATATTTTGTTTAGTACTCTAGTTGCCACGAATTTCTAGGTCTTAGTTTCTACTAATATTTACTTTCGGATTTTGTACAAAACCAACTACTTAACCGAAAGATTCCTAAAAGTAACAGGTATTGATAAAAATAGCCTAAAATAGCGACTGAATTTCTTGGTATGAAAAATAGTGATATTGAAAAAAAAATATCGAACAAGATAAGAATTACGTGTAAACTTAAATATTCCCATTATTTATTAAATTAAAGAAACTCAAGTATTAAGTTCTTTTAAAAAAACATACACGTGTGTTAAAATTCTTAAATAATTCGTCATTGAATTAATTCGTCAAGTAAAGATATTCCGTTCCATAGTAGCGAATGAATCATTCGTTTGTTTTCATTGTTAACCTATTTAAATGTATACAGTATAGATTGAGTCGCCGCTAGGGGAGACGCTGGCCTGGTGTGTCGGCCCCCTCGTTTTGACCCCACGTCTGCGTCGATATTCATGCAACACAAAGAGCTTTATTGACAAGCGAGCATTTCCGGTCAAGCAGACAAGCACGACGTTCGAGCAGAATCTATGCGAAAATAATTATATAATAGTTCAATAAACAAAACTAATCGAACTGTTATCTTATCAAATTGTCTATTTTCCTGCCAGCAAAAATTATTAAGCAAACGGTGTTCAGGGTTGAAAGGTACTGTGGCGTGCAATTATTGAAATAATTAGATTTAACATCTCACGCCTCAAAGCTATAATACCGTATATGCAGATTACACTCTAAACAGGAGAAGCTTGAATGAATTATCCCTTTTCCGTTACGAATAAAAGTATAAGATCAAGAGAGTAAATTGATGCGACGCATTGTTACAGTGCAATCGCACCCGCATACGTTTATTGGATAAATTGGACATGAGTGTCCTCCCGCTAACATTTCATTGAGAATAAAAAAAACCGTCATCCTATTTCATCGCCCGATCCGAACCCGCATTGCTGGGACGGAATGTTAATCCGCGATAATCTCCCAACGGCCATTTCGATGCGGTTGTACTTGTATTGAATTTAACAGACGTCATGCTACCTGATCGTTTGTTCAACAATGACTCGAATGGCTTCCTACATTGACCGTTCGTCGCGTCCGTTTCCTCAGGTAGGCGACAAGTTAAAGCATTATTATAAAGAACTTTATAGAATTTAGAAGCTAATGTTCTCGAAAAATGCCCATGTGGTTTAAATTTCATATTAAGTCAAGTCGACACAACTACGTGTTAATTGAACCCGTGGGCTTTCGATTAGACCACATAAAATAAGATCTTTACAAAATTGCCCTTATTAGATAACCTTTATATACTCTTCATAAAATTTATAACTGCCTAAAAGTATGCAAAAGTAAGAGTAAGACGATCTTTATAAACACATTTCATAATTGAGTAAATATCTACCTAAAATATATGAATATATATTGATGATTCGTTGAAACAATGTATATTTGTAGAAATAAGCGAAAATACTTAATCATATTACATTAATGTCATCAGTTGCATTTCCAGCACATTCGCAGCCTTAGCAAAACGATAACACGATTAATTCAATGCGTAGGATTTCTGATCACGCAAATCGAATAACTTTAATGCTGTGATAAACAAAATTACAATTAGTGATTTATTCATCATCACCACCATTTCAGTCCATTGTCGTGCACTGCTGATCAAAGACCTCAATAGATTTCCAGTGTAATCGTTCCGTTGCAACTTACATCCATAGTTTTCCTCCAATTTTCAATAGGACCACAGATTTGTTTAAGTAAATGTAAAATACTATAGCTTTATTTCTAAAACAATAAAATTTAAAGCTACCTAGTACCTTAAGTTCTAAGTAATTGAACATTGTAACTAAGTAGCAAGGGGGAGGCGTCGCGTGTCGCGACTAAGTGGCGTCGGGACGCTGTCTATAGCTTTATACATGCGATCTAGCGCCATATTCAAGTTTATAGCTTAGTTCATAATTGGGCTATTTCAACTGTATTAAAGGTATTTTTATAAATGCGATTATTGCCCTCAAACGAATTAACTCTTTCCATAATAAGTTAACATCGTAATCGTAACCACAATTGCTACGTTATGACCTCATGTTAAGACCGCAAAGTAGCATGTGATTTCCGAACGCGCAACACGGCTCGGAAGTAAATTTTTAATGAGTTAATACAAAAATTAATACGACAGTAAGATAAAATGATGATTTTCGTCTCCATAAATATGATGTAGTAAAACAAAGGCGGATACACTAACAACATTTGTTCTGTAAAACTTTAGCAAAAGTAGTTAAAGTATCCATTTTGTCCAATATTTTAAAAACCGGATAGTTATCTCAATTATCAAAACGAAATATGAGGTATTTTCTTATTGATCAGCTTCAAATTTGGTACAAAATTTATACCTATTTGGAACAGTGTACTTGTGTAAAACGGACGTTGGGCGACACGGGCCAGCGCGCTTCAACGAAACCCCTCTGTACACTTCATTTCATAATTTTGTACTTAGAAAACAGTGAATTACAATCACACTGTGAAACCGACGGAGAACATAAATTACTGAGCATTTCAAAATAACGAGAATCTATAAGTTTATTTCTAGTTTCTCACAAAAGTGTCTAAAATTTCCAAAAACAAAACCTTTAGATTTATTACAATTTCAGATTTAGTAACAATTCTTTTACTAAAAATGTGTACCAAAAATTTAGACAATTGTTTTTTATTGCTATTTTTATTTTAGCGTTTCGGAAAAATGTTAGTAATTAGGACCAAAAAACTTGTTTATCTAATTCGTTACATTGTAAGCAATAAAATAAATAGTCTATAATATTAGATTGAAATAGTGAACTAAATATAATTAAAAGTTAAAGAATAATGTAACAATGAGCCGGTGCGTATGCACCGATTGGAATTTCCACGTTCGCGTGATTTCTGAATCATTTGTATTCCGTAGGCATCGACACGTTAGCCAACTAATCTATGTACCTATAGCACACAGTGAATAGACACAGGAAGTCCACTACTTGTACACTAGCGTATTGTGTTCTGATTAATCACTTTTATATCCTCGGTTAAAAGTACAACTTTTGTTTTTTGCGTGCAAATTCTAGTTGACTCTTTCCATCACCGTCCTAAGGTGCCCTCTTCGCAGTAAAGTGTGACGGTCAGATTGAGAAAACTACTCCGATCCTCAGATAGTTTTTTCAACTGATCATATTTACGTGAAACTATTTTATCACGTTTTGGTTCCATTACAAAGCTTATTGCGAAGTTTGTGCGTCGTAGACAACAAAAGGGCAAAATAATGATTCGTTTATTAAGTTATTTGCTTTATTATTCATATCCTTATAAAATACATGCGGTGTCCGTAATAAACACTCATGTTGAATGACAGTGAAACAACGTTGTACGTCCATGAACCTACGGAACGAAATTATATGCAATATGTACGATTTATCCAGTAACCCACACTTGGGTAGCGTGGTGGATAAATGACCTTCACTCTGACTTGTAAGAGAGGGCTCCGAGTTCCAGTAATGAAAACAATAAGAGGACTGATTATATGTATATGCACAAGTATCCAGAGACTATAAAAAAATAAATCATGCAAATATTGTACGTGGTAAAAATTTGATAGGAATTTTGGAATTGTGTTAGTGTGTCAGGATAGCGTGAATAAAATAGTTTAATGAATATTCGGCTTTACATTACTGGCTACATTCCATTGAAACTATATCCTCATAAAAAAATTTAATGTGAGTTGTACACGACACGTTTGTGGTTAGACTTGTGAAATACAGAATAATAATATAATCATTACTAGACTAATAATTTTTATGCATATAATTTGTCACCGGTATAATAATAATAATTGTCAAAGGAAACTAATTAATTCGTACGTGTAATGGAAACGATTATTATAAAAACATTATTCGGATACATAGGTGATTTGGATCTTACTTAATTTGATAATATAATAAATCCGTTATAGTATTATGTAATTAAATAAATAATCTCTAAACGCATCATCTTATAACTTGGAAATAAGATTTCTTTTAAAGAAAAAACAATTCTGTTATTATAAACTTTAATTAAACTAATTTAGAAGTTTCAATTTAATGTTTTAAAACTTAATTAATATGTACAGGACTATTCCTGTATAAAAATATAAAGTAACTAAGTCCTGTCTCAGTTTGACTAAAAGTATGACCGAAGAATAATGTAGAAATAGAGGCCGGAAACGGCTTTCCTGTTAATCCTTTGAAATGTTGAAGCCGACTTCCCTTAAGCAGCTAAAAGACCTCGGAAGCAGCAATGCAGGTTTTAAAAAAGTATTGATTTCCGGCTAGCGGTTTTGGCGCCAGTTCGTATGTAATGAGTGACGCGCCTGACGTTATCGGTTTCCGATCTAGTGATGCGCCGCGCTACATACACGCTATGACAAAAGACACCACTATGCATATTTAATAATAGTACATTTCACGGTATCCATTATTAAATCGTGCACGCAGTGTAAATTCGTGGAAATAGGAAATTACCAGTTTAAATAAAATAATTGTGCTATTATTAAACACAACCCAACACTATCCTATGTATGTTGTTTAAATAATTTTTAAGGTTGTATATATGGTTTTTGTAATTAAAATATTTCAATACTAAGATTTATAAATATAGATACTGGGGATTAAAACCCACTCTCGATTACTAAAATCTCTGATTTATAAAAAGCTGCTATTATATTTTTGCTATAACATGTACAGTTTATAATACATTTAATAGTGCATGTTAACTCATTATTTATAAGAAACAAAATTATCAGAAAAATAAATATTCTGTTGATGAATAATAAAAATTAACAGCGAAACAATATTTACTACTAGCGTTTAGCATTATGTAATAACAATAACGTAATGGGCTGTGAAAAACGATTTAACCTCGTTACTCATCTTGCATGCTGATTTTATATTACTCATGGTTTTGGCGTTCGTCACACTCATCCGCATTAATTGACCGCTCAGGAAGTGGACTTTCATTCCACAGATGGGTGGGCACCACAATGGGGTGCCGGTTATTTCTACTTGAAATCAAGAGTCAATGTACTTTGACCCTCAACTCTACCCTTCACGAATCGTGCTATCTAATACGGAATTCGTTTTATGACGTCGACTTAAAACAGACTTGTCTGTTTGATAACCAGCTCATTTCTAAAAGTCAATTAAATTGTAACGGACGAATAAATGAAGTTGAAGGAGTGTCCACATTTTTTTAACTTAAATAAAGTTCTTGGAAATTAATTATTTTTATAGGAAGTCGAATTTATAATACACATACATATGGACCGTTTATTTTGAAAGTGGTGTAAGTCCTTTTTCTTTTGTTTTAAAAATTAAAGGTTACTATATTTGATGATTTAAAAATACAGGCATATCATATGCAATTTCATTTACAGACCGATTTTTAGTTGTACAAAACATATAATTTTTTTGAGAAATTAAACACGAACTAGTTATATATAAAAAAATTTACATTTAATTAAGCATGAATTATGTGATAACTCATTTTTCTCAAAAATGGACTTACACCACTTTCAAAATAAACGGTCCATATATACAGCATAATAACTTTACCGAGATTTTGAGAGGGAGATTTATAAAACAAAAATTGGAGTCGATATGAAAATCAGTTCCAATCTCAGTTTTTCATTACTTCTCATTTTTCACATGAAATAGTTTAACTGCTTTTAAGTAATTGGTCTGTTTGTAAAGCAATTTGCTCTGAGTTTGTGATACCGTAGAAAAAGGTCGAAATGAAAATTGGCATATTCCAAGAACAATAGATGTCGTGGACATATGACATAACCTAACTAACTCTTGTCAATCAACGGTATATACTAAGCCTTAACTTTTTCCTCGTGAGAGAAAACCCTAATATATTATATTTATAGTATTAATTATACTCATTCACTTTAAAATTATACATTACAAAAAATATACTTTGGC
The DNA here is from genome assembly GCA_018246255.1 of Pachliopta kotzebuea. Classification (NCBI taxonomy): domain Eukaryota; kingdom Metazoa; phylum Arthropoda; class Insecta; order Lepidoptera; family Papilionidae; genus Pachliopta; species Pachliopta kotzebuea. The sequence goes on along the minus strand of DWLS01005202.1, from coordinate 1,616 downwards.
TCTTATTAAATTAGTGTTCATTTCAATCTAATGTCCCTTGAAGTCTTTATATTAGTAACGGTCCGATAGTTTTCTCGCGGTAATTTTATCATTAGATGATCAACTATCGTTAGATGCAATGTCGATACTAGACAAATATAATCGAATACTAAATAATTTAACATTAAATCAATCGTTGTATAAATCGGGACCACTTATGCTAGGTAACAATAAAAAATGCAATTGATATTAAGAATCTTTCAAATTTCGAAAGGTAAAATTTAACTAAACAATATTTTCTTAATGGTCAGTTCTTATCAAACGTCACCTCTAGAATAAATAACCATTAACATTAGTTGAACAAACAAAGTTGTTAAAAATTGCAGTGATATTATACTCTACATCATTATCATTTGGATATTTATTCTTGTCAATGACATCAGCAAACAAATATATCGATAGAGACTGTTGTTTTCAACGTTACAAATGCCTTATCACACTTTCTTCTCGGAATGGAATAATCTAGAACGATACGTCAATGTGTTGACTCCTATATAGCACTGTATTTTAACAACATATATTAACAAAAGCAAATATTGTTTTTCTTCATTGTTTTTAATAAAAAGTACTTCATAATACTAGACAATTGACCATCATAATCAGCCGATATTTTTCAACTGCTGGACGTAGAACTATAAATCAACATCAGCTTTTCATATTAAATCTTTTTTAAATATACTGTGTAAAGAGTGATAGTATGTAAAAAGTATGAAGAACAAATTACTTAAGATTTTTGGAATCATAAGTAGTTTGTTATGCTATTTTTAATTTTAGTTAAATACCGTGTCGACTTTAAGTTTGAACGCAGAAATAGTGATGTTCTTGTATTTTCTAGGTAAAAAATTTAAAAGTATATAGTTTATCGGACAATTAGTAAAGCTTAATATAGAAAGGAGACAGCTATGGTGGAATAACTAACGACTAACAGAACGTACAAACGAGCCCATATCCGAACATATGCGGGTACAAAAAAACAAGGCAGAAACATAAAGCCGTCGAGTCTTCGGAGGGTCATAAACAGAATATCATAATAGTGACCGATCCTACCGTCTGCAGAGCTACGGCTGCCATTTGTTATACCATTTATAAAATGTTTACATAATGACATTCATACTTTAATATTTGCAATCATATAGAACATTCGTTTCTTAGTCACATAATAACGATTTTATTAAGTAATCCATTGTCAACACCGTTTCATAAAAGCTTGTTAACGGAATATAAGTAATTTTCAAAATGAAAAAACATAATATATTTTGCATACCTTTTTTGAAACAAATCGAAATTTTAATAATCTTTATCAAAATTATTGAACTTGTAAAAAATAAAATATTTCAGCAGTTATTTTTTAAATATAATATAGGTATTTATTTGTGCAAAGCTTCCTAGGTTGACTGGTAGAAAATGCCTGTAGGCATTAAGTCCGCCTATTGGACTGTCGCAAATAAGTTTTTTAAATAAAAATTTATTCTCTAAACATACAGCCCATTACCTATTGATATAACCAAAATTACTAACCTATAAGCATTTTGGACTGATATTGATAGTAAAATAGTAATCTAATTTAGTAAGATATT
>DWLS01005201.1:0-12975 GCA_018246255.1 Pachliopta kotzebuea | reverse complement strand
ACGCGAACTACTGCATTGATGCTTATCAAATATTGATATTGCGTCTTGCCTTAGAGTTGCGTCTGCACCGTTACCGAATTGATGTGTCTTACGAATACGGTTGACTGTGGGGCTTTGAAAGATATTGATGTCTGCTGTGAGGTCTTGTGCGCCCTTCTTGGTGATGTGCGACGGTGATAGTTGTTTGGATGTCGAAGTTGTTGAACCCTAGAAGTGAAAGGGATTATAAATAAGAATTCAAACCACTCGTGCAACTCCGGGCTGTCTTAATGAATATTCAGACTTCAGTATAAATCTAAAAAAACTAAATGTTACTATAAACAAGACAACGTAGAGTAAGGTCCTAGACGAGACGATCAAAATTAACTAACGGCTAAAATATGAACATTGAAAATACTATGAAAGTAAAGCATTTATTGACCTGGTCACGTAAAGTATGATTATAATTGTTCTATAAAGATAATTATCATCAAATGAAAGAAAGGGATAGTCACAATATCATTCACCACATAGTTCATAAATATGGTTATCAGTTTCGAATTAATAATAAATACGTTAATGTACTACTTCTTAACTTTACTTTTATTCAAGTTTGTTCAATACTGTCGCAATAATTATAATTGTGAATATTTTCCTTTCTTGTTAAAACAATACATTAATTTGAATATTTGCCTTTCCAACCTAAACGCATGTTTCCTCTATCCTTTCTCTCTCTGTCATATTTAAAGCCATTATTAAGAGAAGATAGACAAAATAAGGTAATAAATTATTTCTTCACCTTCATTTTAATTTATCATATGATGTGCAAAGCATAACATTACACATACTATCGTAAAGCGAAGCTACTGTCGCGCAAACTTTACTCCATCCAGAGATGAAGTAAATTCCCGTGACGTGCCAGTGTCGGTATCTTGACCATGGTATAAGTTGTTCCGACAGATTAACATTGCGTAAATAGCTAAACCGAATTGTTACTTATTGTTTACAGTGTGGATTAAAGTAATAAATTAGAAGCAAAAAGTATTATTTAAGTACATGAAAATATTTAGAATTAGTAACACCAAGAGTCATGGCAAGGTTTACTTATTTCAACTCATTTTTGGCTTGTTAAAAATTATCACAAAATAAACATTTTTTTTTTAAATTGTTAAAAATACCTTAAATTATATATTAAAATAAATGCTTAAAGATAGAAAAAAATTTAAACACCGCAATGTATAAATGTAATGGATACATAGTCAATATCCTTTTTCATCATTCGTTATTAGAAACTTCATCCAGTTTTGTCAAATAAATTAAGTTTTTTATGAAATTTAGTAAAAAAGAGGTTAGAGAAACATTTTTAGGTTTCAATAGGAGCATAAAAGGTTATTTTTGATAGAATTAGTGTAAAGGAATCTTTACACCAGCGTTTCAATGTTGCCCATACCTCTCGGGAATGTAGAGTTTCCGCAGAAGTAATATATGGGTACAATAAACTTACAAACTCTCAATAAATTCGTTCGTCCTTCGAATTGTTGTAAAATCTACGGAATAATTTCTATTCATAAAATTTTATTGCTCCGGGACGAATTGTAAATTGTTCTTTACAAGTTTCGTTGAATCATGGCCTCCTTGGATAAAAGCTATTGTGATTCAATGACTTCTAATGGATTAACGCTTTCACAAGCTTTCTTATAGAACTTAAATGGTTGGTCAATACATCAAAATAGAATATTTATGTATTTTATGTACATGTTTTATACATTATATTCACTATAGTAAAATGATAAAAGCCCATCAAAGATCGGTAAGGTCTAAAGTTATCCCGGAGTCTTACAAAGCAATATTTCTTGCATTATCACTTCATCAGTCGATAGACGTTCACTGCTGGTCGGAGGGGTCTCCCAATAGTAGGGGCCTTTAGGCCGTCTTCCACCCCGCTAGCCTAATCCGGATTGGTGAGGAGCCAGAGCTTCGTTTGTTGATTAACAGAGTGCACATCGAGCAGGTGAGGTTGGCTTATTCTTAAGCATTATTACAAACTTAAAAAAATATTTTTCGTGCCAAATTTCCTGTTTCTGCTATATAATATTGTAATCCAGTTAGAAAAGCACTTTAGGTAATAAACTTGTCATAGTTTATTGAAGTGAATGTGCATAAACGAGCAGATATATCACCCATAAACGAAAGCCAACTTGTCAAGACGTTGAATGTTTGAACAAAGATAAATTTTATCGAACCCTCGTCTGATATTTAACATGATATTATAATGGTAGCTTTCCTTGTAACTGATTGAACGTAACAAGAGAACCCAGAGAACAGACCTTGGGGACCTTTGAAATGCTTATGCTTGACCGAATATTTTATATACGGGATAGAATATAAAGGTCGGGATGCCACGGGTCCGCCTTTGTGAAGACCTCCGTGGTCGTTATTGTATAATTGCAATTCCTGTGGAAAACGTTACGTACAATTCACAAACGGTAACCGTATGTCTGATATATTCGTGATTATAGATTTATTTATATATCTGATCGACGGACTTCGTTAATATGTAACATTTAAACATTTGCATTATTATCATGTATTGTGCAAATGCAAAACAATATTATTTTGAAAAGGTTGTCGGAAGGAGAATTAACTGTAATTTACCACTCAAAATATATATTAAATGTAATTAATGTTGATGCTAATATATATATTAATAATAATGGAATTTAATGGATATTGTTAAACAGAACTGAAAGACAGAAAAGTTTTTGACGTGAATGTATAGAAATGAAAATATTTATGAGCTATCTTTTTCAAGGAACGAATATAAGAATTCATTATATCTTTTCCTACAGAAATAGAAATCCGAATATAAAGGAAAGTTTTCTATTTCATTATTAACATATATTATGAATTAACGCAGACAAACTTGTATACAAATACTAATATATGAAGATGTATCATCATCATCATCAGCCGACAGACGTCCACAGCTTGATATAGGCCTCCCTCAATAATTAGGGGGAATTGATGAAGATGTATATTGTATTTTAATTAATCACTAAGTAACCTTAACGATAATTCGAAAATTGGTAATTGTATTTGTAGTGTTGCGTACACATATTACACATATTTAATCAATACAGTATTTGCTGTATGACGGATAAATGTTTTTTCAATATTTTTTACGGGGAGCAACCATAAGATAAAAAAATTATAATTATGAACCATGTTATCATACAATAAAATCGCCGTTCTTTGAAGAAATCCTTAATATTGCGTCTTTATGTCATGTCCACTGAACGAATAATTAAAGGTACATAAACATTTCAACGCAAAATAATTAATTTTTTTTCCGATTTTCAATTTAAGTTAACGGACATTACGGATATTACATTTTGAATAGTTTAATTTTAAGTACCGTTTATTAAAAAATAATGTTCTTAATTAATCTCTATGGAAAGCTTGTCGTGTACCTATCAAAGTATCTAATTACTGCGTATTATATTAATACCGTCTTTTTTCACATTTTGTAACAAATCTGGCGCAACGATTGAATAAACCTTTTTTGTCTATTGTTAACAATTCTGTTTCTCCTTTAAATCTTAAGCATAAATTTTCTTAAACACACGACAGAGTCTTTTGCTGTTCTCATAACAATACCATTTATATTCCAACTCATCATTCAAGCTTTCTTGGTAAATCATTTACTATTTATGCTGTACGTCTCTGGAGTTCCATGTACAATACGAAATGTTATAAGTAAATCTATTTTACAAAAATCTTTGAAAATTCCTGAGAGGTTTTTATCAACTAATTAGTGTTATGTTCTACATTATCATATATTATAGTACTACTTGCATTTTATTCAGACATGGATTTATTTGGATAAAATGCAAGTATGCTGCGGTGACCCGTACTCATTTAAAACTGCTTATATGTGGTCATGATTCTCAACATTAAGTAAATGAAAAAGTATTGGTGTATAAATAAACGGACTTCTTATGTAATATATTGTAATATATTTTGTTACTGTTTTCTTGTTTCAATTTGCCATCGTTTCAGACAAAATTACTTTTGTGCATGAAATCATCGTAAAGATACCACTATTTTACAAGACAACACCATTCCAGGACATGTGATTTTGCCTAAGCTGCACTGGATTATTCTGAAGGATTGCGAACTCTATGAGTTTCCATTGTCTAGTAGTAAGACCATAAAGTATTATGTTTATAAATTTAACGTCTAAACCCGTCCATTACTCTGATGCTGGGCCGGTGTCGTGTGTATTGTTTCGAGAAGCTCATAGAAGCTTGTCTGCTTTAGGCATCTTCTTATTTCTGAGTTTGTATTCTGATACAAAATAAATTAATTAAAAGCTTTATCTATTAACATTAAACCTAGATTAATTTCATTGAAATCCTTTAAATTTTATCAGTTATAAATTGCGCACGAATGAATAGCAATGTCATTGGCTTGCGGTTAAATGAAACGTTTCTTTTCGTAGAGACATTAAATTCTGAAAGCAATCAAATAGTTTTTAAATTGAAATGAATGGTAAAAAAAGTTGAGATAATAAAAAGTTCAAAACAATAGTTCGATGTATATTATTGGGGTCTTATGGGTTTACATGGTGAAGTATACAATGATATAGTATTATCCTTACTAGTGTCTCATTAACTTTATATAGATTTTTTAAACATAATTCATTAAAAAAATCGAACATAGGTATTTGATATTTGTAACTCTTTCTGTCTTATACTTTATGGTTCACTTCTGGGGTAAATGAATTTTTTTTCATTAATTTTTCATATTTTTTGTTGAAGAATAAGTTTCCGATGTACAGAGGCAGTAAAAGGGAAAATACTAAACGAATTGAGGCTTATATGTACTTCATTTATATCTAAAATATAAAACGAGAGCTTCGTAAGGGAAGTGAATCTTATTCTGAATAAAATTTTGCTGCAACCAACAAAGCCAATTGGAACTTGGTAGCACAGCGAATGCAAAATTGCATTATATTACGAGTATTTTACCCCGAACGAATGTGCACTGCGCTAGTAAAGAAATACTGACGACATTGTCTTTTTCAGTGTTATTTATTTAAAGTATATTGAAGCTCTAATTAATATACTGTCTTACACTACAATTGTTTTAGACATTTATTTATATTTTGCTATCTTTATTCTAAAGCAGTGTTTCCTATCCTCTTTAGTCTCATGTCTGTCTTTTGTGTAAAAGTTTTCCATTTCTGCCTGGGACCTTGTGATTTTTATCTCATATTTTACCTAATATTTTTTAAAAAAGTTTCAGATTCCTCATTTACGTCACAGAAGTGCCCTCTTGTGAGGCCTACGCCATACCATGGGTAACACTATTCTAAAGTAAATAAGCATAATAAGCTGTGATATCCTTGTGGTTTGAGCGCTGGCTTTCCACTCCGTAGGTACCGGGTTCGAATTCGGTCTGCACCAATGAATTTTTCAATATATGTGCAGTTAGTATGATACCAACTAATATTACGTGATGTGACGGTGAAAAAAAACATTGTGAGAAAACCTAAAAATCTATGTCATCACCATCGGTGATCGGACTAGTATGTGAAATGGAGAAGGCAATGGCAACACTACATCATTATAACTGAAATGAAAGTCGTCGTGTGGTTCAGTACATACGATGACCACGTCCATCAGTGATGAGAAAATACGACTTAGAAGAAGAAGAAGCATAATAAAGCTAGCAGACGGAATTCTTATCACTTCCAGAAAATTGATAATTCAATAAAACTTTGTATTACGAATAATTAGTTATAAATATACATACATAAACTATACACAATAAACACAACAATAAACACATGTGTGAGTAAATATAAATAAATATAAAGATTTTTGTATTTTGTTAAGTATTATAAAAGCCAATTTATTGCTTTATTGTGCTCATAATTTTTTTTAAGAGAATCGTTTTGAATTTTTATGATCAACTTATAATAGTTTTTAATATTGGCAAATTTTAATGATTTAGTTTATTCTCTTAATAATTTGTAGTTTTTAACGGTATGATTGCAGTAAAATGTACAATTTGAAATAATGACTATTTTCATACGATACAACATTATGTGATGTATGAGATAGACAAAGCATTGTTTGTTCTGTGATAATATTATCTAGACTAGATCAAAAGAACCACATTGAAGATTAGATAAAAGGTTCTGTCTAAAAATAAAAAGAAATGGACGAAAGAAAATATTCTACAGACTACAAAGAAGTCATTCGTGTTAAAGCGTTTATGAATATTAGACTCTAGTATTAACATTTTCAAAGGATTTACTTAAATCATTTTTTGCGTTATTCTTTCTAAAGAAGGTTAGATCTTTACCAGCTTTATTAACATAGTCGTTTATCATTTTAACTAAGCTTACATTTGCAGGCAGAAGCTTTACAACACTAATCTAACGGCCTAGGGGCTATTCAAAAGACACTAGATGACGAAATTTCAAAACGTTGATGAACGTGTTTTTCAAAACACATGTTTTCGTTGAAAGTAAATGTAGATTTAAATATTAATCTAAGTACTAGTAAAAACGTAATTATCATAACAAATGTGTTTAAATACTTATGCACATCTACTGGTGGTAGGTCTCTGTTAACAGTAGGTAGATATCACCGCAGCTCTTATTTCTACCGCCATATAGTAATGTGCAAACATTACTGTGTTATGGTTTGAAGGGTGTTGTATGCTAGTGAAATTACTAAGGTCACAGGACTTAATACCTTATATCTCAAGGTGACGAGCGCAATGTGGTGCAGTGTTTACTATCTTAACCAGCGCCGCGTTTTTATGGGCAAGTTTATCACTTGCCACCAGGTGAACTCTTTGTTTCTCTCGTCGCCTGGTCAAATAAAAAAAAACATTATAGAGAGAAGTGATTTTAGTAGCTCATTTATTATTGGTTAAAATACATTTAAAAGTTAGTACTACAATTTTAAAAAAGTACTACCATATGGAAATAGTTTTTGACAATGCATTCATTTCAGTCCTTTTACGGTAAATTTTTCATATTAAGTTGCATAAATTAAATAAATAAATACATTGCTCATGATAAATATCCGCCCTCAATATTCTTTCTATTTTATTATCAGAACTTTTCTTAGCGGACATTATGAAGTATCGGTCTTTTATGAAACGAATAACTGTCGTAAAGAAAATACAGTTTCTATTCAGTAAAAGGTATACGCCAAGGAAATACCGTAAGATATAAACGTTTCCATAAATAATGAAAAATGATTTTATTGTATTTTTCGCTTGGAAAACTCTAGGTAATAGAATATGCGCAAAATTTGTTACGATTTGCTTTATAAAAAACTAACAACATTTTCAATGTATTGAAAAAAAAATGTAAAATAGATAAAACTCGGAATCCAATCAGCAGAATGCAGCGAGAGAAAATTTGCATTTTATTTTGTTTGCAGATCTGAATTGACATTTTGATGTTGTATTCTATTACATAGTGCCGTTATATTCTTGTATGATCATTTATTATTCATCATCCCACGGCTGTACTCCCACTTCATGTGGTTTTGGCATATCGCTATTTTAGATCAGTTTGCACACATGGGAATATTGTAGTATTCATCCACGTCATTGGTTTTTGTCGGAGACGGTACAACACAACCGCGCATAGCCCTCAAGAATACTTTAAAAGAACTTCAATATTCTCTTTATATCTTATGTTGAATATAACCCTACTATAAAATCTTGGTCTTCTTTTAAAGGGTTCAAAACACTCCTACTACGAACTATACTCTCTCGTGTCAAAATACAAGCAGTTAACTACCTAGTCACGGAGTTTGTTGAGTGTTTTACATAATTATTATTGTATAACATAAGCATTGTATTTGCAATAGCAGACGATTTGAGCTCAAGTTAAATCGTGTTTTCAATTGGATAAGTTTAAATTGGTTTTAACTCAATATCTTTTATATATGCATTATATGTACCCCTCGTGGAGGATAGAATACACTGATCTCTAAGCAAATAGAGTAAATCTATTATCCCAATTTTGGGAAAATTCTATTAAGAAATGAACACCAATGGGCTGAAATAAGAAGTCTAAATCTTTAACTGATATCTATTAGAAAAGTGGTTCAATTGCATTCTTCGATTTCTTAATAGTTCTTTCTATTTTCTTAATTTGTCTAGTCGATGAGACAAGCAACGCGTTCACCTGATGGTAAGTTAAACGTTTGCCCATAACAAATTGGTTCTGGTTAAGACGGAAAAAACAGCACCATACTGCACTCGTCGCCATGTGACATAAGGTGTTAAGTTTTGTTACCCCAGTAATTTTCTTAGTTTACATTGCGTAAATTAAAAAGAACCCATTTAATTTTTATTAAATTTTGATGTCATATTTTCGTTGGATAGTATCTGTATCAACGTCTACGTATAAATAAAGAGATAGATAGATAAACTGTTTATTGCTCACAATATGGTACACCAAAAAAACTTAAACAACTAAACTTGTAATCTAATATATGTGTCATTATAATCATCAACAGCCTGCAGCAGTTCGCTACTGGAAATACCTCTTCCAAGGAACGACTTCGGCTTTACGCATCCAGTTGTGTTATTTATGCATATATATATAGATATACAAGTGAATAAATTTATTCATGTATTTAACATATGTAGTAGTTGGTTTTACAATAATTTAAAAAAAATTATTTTTAAAATTTTTACTTTCAATCTATCGACGGATTTACTGCATTTGGTATACATGTATTGTATGTCAAATGTATTAAATATTGTCATTATGTCGTTTTGTGACAGACAAGTGTTATTCGAAACGGGAACTAGCACATAATTAATAAGGATTACGTCTAGTTAGATAGAATTTGTGTCAAATTCTCCCGGATGCGCGACGCATTCAGAATTAATTGTATTTTAATAGTAAATTAATTATCTTTTGGCGCTGCGTCATGCAAACTAGGTAAAATATTAAATTAAACCATTAATTATAACTCTCCAATTTCAATCAAATTTCTGACTGATAAAATTCTCGCCTATGTGATACGCAGGAGTAGACAAATATTATAAAATTTGCATTAAATTGAAAGTCATACGGAATATTATAAAACAAACATGTTTTCCTCCTTTGTTAATAATGTTTTAAGAGTTCTTTAAAACGTTGTTTCATTGAAAGTAAATTTTGTGGAGAATATGCTGAGAAATCTAGTGAAGAGTTCCAATAAGGAGGAACTAAAGTAATTTGCTATCACACCGTTCTCTAAATAAAATAAAAATGAAATTATGGTGATCCACCTAATAAGTTTGGTGATTATTGTTTAAAAACCGTCAATTATATTCAAAGAACAATTCTCATTATTGTATATAAAACTATATTGTTTGTAGTTATTGGAGGTTTGAATGAAACAAAGTATCACCGTAAGGCATAACCCTGCGAGGATTGTATTTGCAATGAAATGGAATAATAACATCCCACGTCAATCTAATGCCAATTCGTGATTATTTGTTCTCCGAGGTATATTTGATAATTCGCTCCACTACCTACCTTGAAAATATTCATATGGGATTTAAAATGATGAAAATTAAAATTACGCTTTATCATATCAAGCAGTTACAGCTGGAGGTGAAGCAATATTGTACTTCGACCAATATACTCAAAAAAAATAACAGGTTACTTGGCCTTGGATGCAATTTAATGAAAGTCTTTTTTTATACCACTATGGTGGTAAGCAAGCATAACTCACCATCAGGTATATATCTAACTGCCTTCCGTCTCTTTTTGTTAAGAAAACCTTTTGTCATTTTACGAATAATGTAGCTTTAGAAACATACATAAATATTGTATGATGTTAGCATGCTCGAATAAAAAAAAATGCTTCTTCTTTTTCATCCAAAGCTTTTAAAGTATTATGTAATGGAAATAAATAGAAAATTTTTATATTCATCAATAGATAATTTCAATATAAAACCAACCGCCATGTGAGGCGCCTCGCCGTGACATTGCATACATTACGCTTCAGATATATTCCCGTGGCATTATCTTTTTGTATCAGCCGAGTTTGCGGTACGCAATGTTCCACTTCAACAATGAATGGGCGAGGGTTCCAGATTGGAAACCCGTGTAAGGTCACATCGTCACGTATGAAGTATTGTAGACCTACATATCGTTTTATTTACAACATGGCTGACCCGACTATATCCGTTGCGTTCGTAACTCTTTTCAAATCTAAATAAGTTTGTATGGCTCACCTAAAAGTTTATAGAATTTTTTAAGAAATTCCATTGCATAGAGATTCCTAATTTTGTTCTACATTTTATAATTTATTAAGTGAAATATTATTTTCCTTTAATTAAAATACTGATATAAATTAGCCAATTAATTTACCTGACGGTAAAAACCATGTGGATATACACGAAATAATTTAGATTTTTTGTTTACACATTCTTTCTGTGACCTTCAGAAATAAGACGTCAGATCTCATTAATTTAGTAACTATACTAAACATTATTCTTATCTAATGAATGTACATGAAATGATTATCATATTAACATAAGAATAATCATAAAGAAAACAAAGTATAATACTTCTAGTATATGAACAACAAGGTAATATTTGCTCACCTCAGCTTGGCAGAAACGTAGACGCTACGGCATATAATTAAACGGTTTCCGGCAACAGACATTAGAATTTATATAATCTTATTACTCCAGTGTTTTCACGAAAGGCTGTGTTAAAACACATTTCAAAAAAGCAATAACAAAAATTTATTACACAAAAGATACATTTTGTAATTTTTGGGGGAATTCTAAAAGTTAGTGTCCTCCCCCAAGATTTGACACAAATATTGAATATTAAGGCTGAGTAAATGAACTAGCAAGTAAATAGTTTAAGGTTGGATATATTAGTGAATACAAAATAGGTGGCTGGAGAATATAATTTGACATTTTTAAAATTGTAAAAATCTTGATATTGAGTCAGGCTTCGCGGTTATGGTGTAATAAATATAATTCAATACCACGTCTCCGCTTTGCTTCTATCAAAGGCGACATAAAAACGCTTCCTTTTTAAACGGATCGCCCCAACCGTCTAGACTGGAAATTGAAGCCAGCTCCGAATAAATTCATGTAAACCATTTGTACTTTTTTTTTATTCAAATATATTATTTAGTTATTAGCATTTCTAATTTATTTCAAATTTTAATTCGCGCGTTGATCCATTTATGAAACGTTCAACACATTTCTTTATTATCCGGAGAAATGAGATATTTTTCTTTTGAATGGAAAGTAAAGTTACATGGTATTTCCAGCTACTAAGATTATATCTCAAGGTAATTAGTCGCAACCCGCATTAGTCCAGCGTGATGGGAGACGGCCGAAATCCCTCCATTATTAGGGGTAGCCTATGTTTAGCAGTGGACGTCTATCGGCTGATGATGATGAAGACTATCAGTACTCTTTTCCAGTCACTAAGGTGCTTCTCCACTTTTTGACAAAGCGCATATCAAGGAAGTAAAAGGTTTTCCCTGTCATCCTCGCTATGCTGCGTCAATATGGGAGACTTCTTGGCATCAGTTATCTGTCTTGGACTTCCATCTCCATCTACTCTTACGTAATTCATTTTTAAACCAAAAAAAAAATGTGCGTACTTCGTGAACACACACTTCAATTGCAAAATATTAAGATGGAATGTATATGACAACGCTTTATAAGATTTATGGACCCATAAAATGTATTAGTCACAAGGCACTATATAGGAAAACACATTAAAACAAAAATATAATTTCTGTGAAATTAAATAATCTTTACTTATTTTTAAAAGCCTGACAAAATGACACTAAAAAATAAAGAAGAAATAACATTTGTATCGGATTATAAGAAATAACTGCAGCACGGAGTTTTCTATCAAGCAGTAATGTATATACTATGTTTCGGTTTGAATGGTTGTAGCTAGTTAAAATAATAGGCTGAACTTATTAGCCTGGTATCACATTAGACTTTTTTTTTTCGGATGATGTTGATGCTTTCGGCCACTCTTATGGCCGTGAAAGCTTCAACGGACCCTGAGCTCGCGGATCTGGACTTCGCGAGCTGATAGACTTGGTTGCATAGCGCATTAATAACTAATTTGAGAAAAGTTTTTCAGTATGAAGCATTGACCACAATATAAATATAATCTTTTGTAATCAGAGTGCTGAGTACAAATTTTGATATATTTAATTCATTCGTATTGCTGATTAAGCAGTCGTGGAACTAACAATAGTTTAAACTTCTTATTAGGTCCATGTATAACTATTTGTTTATTTATTTATTCGTATTTTACACAGTACAAGTAATAGAGTTTTCTTCTATTAAATTCTAATGTACGATACATTTTATGTTTAAAAAAGAAAAAAGAAAAGAGGTGTTTGTTTACATTTGTTGTAATTACACAATGTTTCTAATTCTTTATTCCATAAGACATTGTTCAAGAAAAGAATGAGTCGAGAGTAAAGGATCGTATAAACGATGAAAGATAAATCAACATAATTAAGTGATACAACACGGTTTTAGCTATTCTTTGATAATCACAGCGCTCTTTGTGATTTTTAATATCCAGTTCCCGAGGGTGTTAGATGTAGTCTAAAACATTCCCTTAATAAAACTTATCATTGTTCTTTCAGGGATTCGCTTCCAGACAAAACTGTTCATTTTATATTTTAATATTTTCTTTACTCTTTTTAGCATTGTTTGGTGAATGTTGAGCTTTATTCTTCAGAGCGTACATAATAGCAATTTGAAATGACTAGACCAGACGAACTTGTCATAAATTAAGTGTACTTAACTGGTGGTAAGTTATATTTCTATGATATACTTTCGAAGCTATACATGTAGAGAAGAAATTTGGAAGGTGGTTGAGTTTTCTCCTACTCGATGATAATGCTGTGTAATGATAATTGCTGTGCCCTGGTTATGGAGATACAGGACCCAAGAGTT
>DWLS01005200.1:0-12975 GCA_018246255.1 Pachliopta kotzebuea | reverse complement strand
GCTGCCAGGGCCTTATAGTCGAGTGGTTCTGAAAGGGCCTCTATTCTAGACATGGCGTCAGCAACCACGTTATCGGGACCCGATACATATCTGATATCAGTAGTGAACTGTGATATGTAATCTAAGTATCTAAATTGGCGTGGCACGCTTTGGTTGCCCAGAAACAATCACGTCGGGGTCACCAATGTAGGTAAATTAAATATTTATTACGGGAAGATTGTTATGTTGCTACAAAACTATTCACCAAAATCTCATATTAATTCTATATTTAAATTTCTATTTACTCAATGATGTGAGAAGATCAGAAAGTACTTTCTAATAATACATTTTGAAACCATGAGTAGTTTTTATGGTACCATAGTGCTTATTGCTTAAAGACATGAGATGGCAAGTCTTATTACGCTAGTAATTTAACAAGTAGCAAGATCTCTCAAATTAGAACACTGTAATATTCACAAAGTAATACTTAGTAACATATACAAGGCTGCTGCGATTGTACCTGCCTAGACAGTCTCCAGCAGCAATTACATTCTGATTAATAAACTGATTTTTTATTTAATGTGGTGATGAGACAGGAATGGCCTTCTAATGCAGCATTGATTGAGATAGTATACACAGCACCACATTGCCTATTCACCTTGAGATGTAAGCTACTAAGTCTTTTTTTTTTATAACAGCTAAGAGGCAAACGAGCAAGACGGGTCACCTGATGGTAAGTGATTCACCGCCGCCAACGGTCACCAGCGACGCCAGTGCGTTGCCTACCCTAAAAGAGCATAAGGGGTGGGGAAGGAAAGAGAAAGGTCACAGAGGGTGAGGAAATATGGGACAGGGAATAAAAAGACAGGAAGGGGCCATCTGATACTCATTCCCACACGCAACGCAACAGTCCCTAGAAAATCTGTTGCGAAACGTGTTGTATAATGAAAGCGCCAGTTGATATTTGGACCCCGAGGTAGATGGATAAGCGCGGCGGGACTCTCACTCACCAGTCGAAACGCGGTGACCTCTAGGAGGCTCCCACTTTACGCTGATCCTGCCCAACTACGTGCTACAGCGAACTGCAGACTTAGATCTACTACCTTTATCTAGTTACACCCAGTAATTTCACTAGCATACAACACCCTTCAAACTGGAACACAGTAATGTTTGCCACCTACCTACACAATCTACAGAAACGGAGACTTTTTTTTTTAACGCGGGGGAATCCTTTTACGGACGTTTCGCCGGTGCCCTGGGTGGGACCGGAGGGGTGTGTGGGACTCGGCCTGGGCGGCCCCTACCCACTGAACCTACCGCGAAAGCCATCAGCCGTTATGAATGGGATGCCCCTGATCTGTCAGCGACAGGGCAGGAATAATAAATTGGGTGCGAAAAATGGGGAAAAAGAAATTCAAACCTAGGCACAAACTGCGAGGCGGGACGCTTAGGTCGGTACTCAGGATGCACCATGAACACCATGTGCGGGAATCCAGTCCCGAAGTACGCGCCGTCGGTGTGGTGATGACGCGATGATTTGGGTGTGTACACGTCCGTGCAGCGCGGACAGTACAGCTTCACCATCGCCTCCCCGGGTACATCGGAGAGTCCTACAAAAGGCGATATTTTTATTTAATCAATCATTACAATCGAACCTCATATAACACGGTCTTGCAACATTAAAAGATTTTGGATCGGGGGATGTTTTCAGCCATCATCATAGGCTTCCTCCAATAATAAGGAGATTATTCCCATCGCCTACTGCGCTAGTTCAAGAGGGGTGATGAGCAGATTTCAGACAAATCAGCGTCCGTGCAGAATGGGATGTCGCTATGCCAACTTAATCAACAGACCCCTCTGTTTATGACATGATTATTCTCATCCTACTAATATCTTCCCTTTCTTGGCGTGCGTCCGTGTAGAATGGAGTGTCGCTATGCCAACTTAATTTACAGACCCCTCTGTTTATTACATGATTATTCTCATCCTACTAATATCTTCCCTTTCTTGGCGTGCGTCCGTGCAGAATGTGTTGTCACTATGCCAACTTAAGGCTGATATATGCTATATATATGTATATATATAGCCCTGGTAAGAACATTTCGAATTTATTTATTTTTTTCTTGTGTATGAATGGGAAATTACTAGTTATATATATAAATAATTTACGAGGAATCAAAAATATTTTTCTAACATTAACAATGTATTATACACTAATCCTGAATATGTAATAATATACATTATTCATGACGGTCGATAGTACAGGAACAGAATTTTCTATATAGATCTGATTTATGTAAAATATATTGTAATTTATTTATTTCTGAGGTTCCTTGTAACACCATTCATGCAAACATTCAAGTTATATTAATTCAAAGATACATCAGCCAATAGATGCTCACAGTTATAACTACATCTACCCCAAAAATTCCTAAATCTACTCTAAATAGTCCTGTGCTGTATGAATTCAGCTGTTTCGAACAATCTTCACAGGATTGTGAGTAAACCTTGTAGGAGGCCTTCTGCATTTGTCGATACACAGCCAGCACTCCAAGACATTTCCACCCAATCCGCAGTTAGTCTTTAAAACAAGGTACTCTGCTAATTGATACTTTAGTTTTCAATCCTTGGGACTATGGCAGTGACCTTAATTCTTCTATGGACCTCCTCATTTCTGTTTCAACTGTACAACGAGCACAGCAGTCTTCAATGCTTGGATTACTATGAGCTATTTTATAAGATGTATTGTGGCTGTGTATCAATTCCATGTGCAATACATATCAATTACTTAAATTGTTACCTTTATTATAATGTTTACTTACCAAGTGGAAGCATTGGTTGACATTCACAGTAAACTCTTGGACAGTGACCGAAATCACCTGCTTGAAATTTTTCTAGCATTTGGCCAATTCCTCTGTATACATAGAAAAAATTTATTAATAACCGAAAGTAATGCATTATTTTTAAATTAGAATAAAAGTGAAATTAATATCGATTTCAAGAAAGAGTAACCATATACTATCATAGCAGATTGCTTTGTATTTTGAAAAAGTAAAATACTTATGGCCCATACAAGAATTTAGGCTATAGAATATTTTACATGTAATTATCATCACGGAAAATTGGTGATCCAGTTATGGATATTAATTAAATTTATAAATAATGATGTTTATCAGTAATATACTAATATGCTTAGTCATTATTTCATGTAATTAAACAAATTTGATCAGTGGTACATTCCTATTGAAAGAAAGAGATAGACAGTGCATATTATTGTCTCCAGGCAGTACAATTCTATAAGTACAGAAGCAAATAGGACTTAACAATTGGCATGACATAGCAATGAGTACATAATGCTGTGCAAAACTGCTAATTCATAACTCATTAATATCTTTGAAAATCACTTTTCATCGTGTATAAGTACACTTATCCATATCATTAAGTGTAAACATTCAAAACTATCCATTACAAGTAAATTTAAATAAAAATAATATTACCTATTTGTTAATATATATCGAGCATGTATCAAGCCATAGAGTATCTCAGAAGCCTGCTCCACAAGATCTGATTGATTTGGGTTGTCATCCGGATCGTCATCTCCAAAAAATTGTATAAATAATGAATGTTATTAATTAAAAAACAATTTTAAATGTTATTACAAAAAAATATATGTCAAATTGTTTTATTAAACCATAAAAATTTGGCAATCAGAAATATTATCAATTCAAAAATTTTTAATAAAACCTTCCTATGCTACTTTTATCTCATGATCCATTAGTTTTAAATGCTTAGTTTAAAAATGTTATAAAAGTTGCATATAAATTGGTTAAGATATATACATACATTTCATTACATTTAATAAGGATTATTTTGTACATTTATGTGGAGTCTAATGAAACTGGCCATATAGTTACTGATATTTATAAATCAGTTCAATCTAACACAAAATAACTATTTAACATTACATTTACACATTAGTCTAAATAAATGAGGAAGATTTAGATTCTGTAAATAAAAATTTCAACTATTGCCTAAGTTTCATATGTATGATATATAGGACCATAAACTATGTGTATGTGTCATCAATATATCAAGAACTGTTTGTCCCAATGGTTATTTTAGATTTAATATAACTATTCCAAATAAGTTTACAAGCAAAATCTAAGAAGTGATACATTTACAAAATTTTGTTGGGGTAATATGTGATTATTGTACAAATTTAAAATTTTTGTGTCATCCTACATTGACAGTTTTTGACTTAATGATGAAACTATTTAGAATAAAGACATTATCTAACTAATTGTAATTGACAATATAATCTATGGTGCATACTCACCAGGCTCTAAATCTAGAATCATGTCCAGGGCTTCTCTGTAGTGTGGTACTTGCTCATTCAGCCCCGTCAAGTTAAATTTGTCATTTATATAATCCTCATCAACCTACAAGTTACCAATTCAATCAATATAAACAGTCTTAGCGATAAAAGTTAAAACGAAATTATGATACCCACCTCGCAAAAAAACTCGTTACCTCGCAGCCCGCAGAACCATGAAATCCATGATACCTCCTCCGAGCTGCTCATTTTCCTAAAATAACACTTTCTTTAAGCACAATATGAACATGTATCAAAATTTTGCACATTATAAATGTAACGCTTCACGATCAACACTGGTGCAGCCAAATTGTAACGCGTTAGTGAGCTTTCACATAAATATTTTACGATTTAAACACTTTGTCATCGTGATTCATACAGGGCATCACATTTTCGCGAAGTGTATGCAAAGAAATGTTAACAATACACTAGATAAATGATAATTGTACGATTAGAAACCTCACCTTTTGGTGCCTTGATTAGCCACGCTTGACGGGACGGAACCAGCCTCGGGATGAGGGAGAATTTCAATTTGCTGCGCGTGTATGTGTTGCTTGTCTATGGTCCGACAGTTCGGTAATAAAAATAAAATGTGTTCCTATGTTTAAAAAATCACAAATAATTTTCACCTGTACTGTCATTTTTCAATACAGACAGACAAACACAATATTAATATAAAATTTATTTTTTACAATCATATCGCGAAATAACTTTAAATAAATACGGAATTTATCGTTGATGCTATCGATTCGGATTTTAGTAAGTTTTGATTTTTTTCTTACTTTCTATGACGATCCTTACCAACACATAAAAATTAAAAAAAATGCATAATTAAAATCCTGAAATCTAATATTCTTTGAAATAAAACCTTGTGTTAAAATTATAAACAAATAAAAAAATGTCTGATGTCGTTGTCTTCGCTACATTGTATATGAAATAGTTTTTCCATTAAAAACAATCAAAAAGAATAAAAACTTTATTCAAAATCACAAAGTATAAGACTTATAATAGTTGATGTTAAATAGATCTATACTTGGCACCTGCTGTAGCAAGTGCAGTCCTGATATCATATGTAGATTATCAGATGGCATGTACGATCAATGTTTGTTAATGTATACTGGCGGCTGTGGTTACCATTCAACATGAGGCGGGTGGCAACACAGTGTAAAAAAAAGGTTTTGCCTGTCTTTTCTAATAAAGCAAACTTCATTATTACAAGTCTCTGAATAAATGTACTTAAATTAATAAATATATATATTTTCCGAAATTACACAATATTAAACTATGTTATTTATTGTTTATATAATAATGGTTCACTGAACAATAATACTTACACATTAACACCCACAATTACACATTCAGACAGTCTCTGGTAACAAAGACCTACCACCAATAAAATGTCATTATGTAAAAATAAATATAGATTCAAGCATCCTAAAAAAAGTGAAAAGTAAATGTTTCTTATAACTTTTTTAAATAGACATACTGAAATCTATCATATAATACACAATAATTACACAATGAAGAGAAAATAATAAAAAGTAACAACTTATCATTAAGAGTTAATTACAGAAATAGTTTTTCAAATGACTTTAGATGGTTTTGCCGATAAAAGTTTAAATTTGGCAAATAATTATAAAGACATGAAAGTATAACATTTCTTATTATTAATTTTCCATAGAAATATACTCTAAGAGTTTTTTCGCTAAATGTACATTATTCAACTTCTTCCAACCTTCAGATCTAAAAACAATCGGATGATTCTTGATAAACTGAAATGTATCGATTTGCATGTCAGATAGTTTGTATTTTTCTGTTAAAACGGCAACATCTATGGCATTATCAACAGTTACATTCTTATTAATGGCATATTCTGTTAATAGAAAAAGAGGTTTCAACTGAAATTTGTCAGCAATTTCTAATAACTGGTGAAAGTCTTGTTTGAAAAGATTTTCAATTGTACCAGTGTACAAGAACTTAATTAGCAGTTCCAAATCATTATCTGAAATGTCTATAAACATTGAATCTTCTTTCAAGTCTTTAAGCATATTTCTCAAAACTGGACTGTGAGCAGCTAAGACAATCTTATGAACCTTGTGCTTCTTTTGACTAGGTGTTATAATCTCAAAATCAGTTTGATCATTTTTTAACAGTAAATCACCAATGTAATTTTTAACTTTTATCCTGTTAATTAAATCATCCTGGAGTAATTGTTTAGGTTCCACATCAATACATACAGGTATAGTCAGTACACTGTTTTTAATCTTTATAAGATCAGATTCTTTGAAGCAATAAGTTTTAATGAAACTGTTCTCATCTTTTTCTGAAGCATGTAAAATCCTCCATGTCAATGGTAATGGCAGTTGAGATCTAGATATACCATCAACAGGATTGTTATGTGTTAAGGTATTACTTTTACTGACACCCACAGAGATAATCCCTGGTTTTCTTTGTCGCACAAATAGACTAAGTACATATTGACCGCCTGGACACAGAGATGTGTGATAAAAGAACCACAGATCAGGATCTTCTCCTGTATATGTGCCACCAATATGGTACAGCCCATTTACAGCTAGTTTCTGTCCAATATCAAATAAGAGAAGCTTTTTAGCATCTATCGTCTGGCATTTGTTTAATGATGATACTTCGTTTATTTCCATCTGTAAGGTATATAATATATATTAATTTTAAACACATAACCCTTATAGTCATATGATACATACGATAATAAAACTTTTAACTAAGCATTACTTTTATGAAGAATTTGTTTATAGTAAAAATAAGACCGATAATCAAATTTTTATGTTAGCTATGATCTGAATATTGTCTGTAAAAAAAAGAATCTTGTATATATTACAGTAATAATTAACACATTAAGGAGACATATACAAGACTAAGTTTTAACAGTAACAGTATTTGTTTCTAGATAAACTGTAAAATATTACAATAACATAATCATTTTGACAGATCATATTTAGGTTGACAGTAGTGTTGTTATCGTTACTGAAAGTTTTCGAATATCGATCATAATTCTTGTAGAACTTGTCATCGTTATTTGTTTAATGAGGAGGATCGTTTAAGAGGATTCCACCCCAGCTACTATTTGTGTAATCAAAAAGTAATTTGCGAACATTTCTTTATGAAATTACGGGGGTAACGAGATGTCACCGTATTTCTTAAGGCGACGATCGCTTTGTAATTATTTATATATAACCTTAACTAGAGGCATATTGTTTTGTGCAAGCGTATTACTTACCATCTTGTTTGTTCTATAGAATAATAACAGATATTTAAATCATAATATTTATGAACTGAGTTTTTAGGCAAATTATTTACTTCTTGTACTAAGTGAAATATTCTCCCATGGATATTTTTAATTTCAGGAAATAAAGTTTTTTTTTATAAATATTTTTACCTAATGAACTTAAATATTATTATTATACTTAAATATTTTTACTATATCATCGATTAATTTTATTTTCAAACCGAATTTTAATAGTCTGTGGTTGTTAGTTATGTGAGTTATTTCTGTAAGAGGGTGGCAATTTTCTGTAAAGTATTATATCAAGTTTAGTAAATATAATACATAAATAAATAAATGTAAGAAAACGAAAACATATGCATGAATTGTCAAAATTATAATTTTTTTTGTTACAAAGCGTAGATTCCTGAACCATTCTTTGCACTTCGAAGGGACATATATAGCTAAAGTTCAGAAGAGCACCGGTCGATTTAGTAGAAGACCCGTGACTCCTTCTTTGTGAACAGGAAAAGACCAGTGAAGAACTTTTAGAAAGATTTGCCATGCGTTTTCTCTGTGCTTGTTCTTTTTCTGTTAATATAGCGCATAACTTACACCAGCCAGGATAAATAATATTTAAAAAAAAATATATACAATTCAAAGTATAAGTTTAAGGAATATATTCGTTACAAACAGTTAATATTAACGTACAAACAGACAGAGTTAACCTGAAATTCATAATGTGAATTTGAATGAGGAGATCCATAGAAGCACTTAGATCATCGACATAGCTTTTTTTTAATCAAGCAAGGGTTAATGCTTGACCACGTTTGCACCTGGTGTTAAGTCGCAATGCGATTTATGGTACTAAAACGCATTAACCTAATAATTACCTATTCGCTCTTGAAGACGTTCACATCGTTTTTAAACGGGAACACTGACGCCAGCAAGATGTTTCACTCCTTAGCTGGTCTTTTGGTTAAGGTATTATATAGCACCACATTGCGCTCGTCGTCTCGAGACGTAATGTTAATTCTCGTTAGTCCAGTAATTTTACTAGCATACAGCACTCTACAAATCGGAACATATTTGCAATACTATTTGCCGGAAAAATAGAAGTTGCGGTGGTACCCACCAAAACGATCTCCGGTAAATGAGGCCTACCATCAGTGCCAGCTAGATGTATCAAAATTAGTGGTCTCGGAATCGAAGTAAGGAATTCCGTGGCATAAGGAATGCGGCAAGTCGCTGCGCCATAGGCAGTCGTAGTAATTTAAAATCAGCTTTCGAGTAACTGACAATAGCGAATACTACTGCGCATGCGGACGCGGGGCTCGACTCGGCCCGGCGCCGCAGGCCTAGGGATGTGAACGAATATTTTAAATACATATATACATTTTATACTGGTGTATATTTGTATATTCAAACAGCCCAAGATCGTATTTTATGGAGTACTTTACAAGAGACCTATATCAAGCACTGGCCGTCAATCGGCTGAAATGAATAAATAAATGAATATTTGTGTTCGCCAAAAATTATTATTTTTTTACCCTTAAAAATAATACTTGATCACAATCTCACCTGGTGTTAAGTGATGATGGTCTATAGTGGTATAGTGCATTAACCTAGCAAATATCAATTCACTCTTTAAATAGTAATTGAATTAAATAGTTTGTTGAAAATTTTAACGTACGGAATTTTTGAATACATATTTATCAAGTGCATGAGTGATGAGATATCATACGCCCGCATAAATAAAGGTGGTGTTGGTTGTTGTTGTCTGTGCAAGGACTATATGCATGTGTTTGCCATTTCAAGATCATATTTCTCGATGAAACAGTAATTTTATTAAATAAATGCTCTCTAAACCGACACTTTTATTTTCTATTGTTTAAAGGCAGAAATAGACTCTGCTGTGGTTCTTACTTTTGCGGTTTCGAATACAAAACATTATCCAAAAATCAGAACGAAATCTTTATATAATTTTTTTGTAAGATAAAAAAAAGGGGTAATCTTGGTAGCGTCGCTTCTCTGATGAATGATGACAAGACTTGCAGCAAATTCATAGAATTCTGTACAATTGTAACAAATAAGACAATAAAATTAAATAAATCTAGTCCTTAACGTAAGTTTTTAAAATTATTATAAAATTTATAAACTCGATATTTGATAAAGTTATAACGACTGATGAAATGAAAGCAAATTTAATGTAGAGGTAGGGTTTTTTTTTTCGTATGAAGTTGATGCTTTCGACCACTATTATGGCCGCGAAAGCTTCATCGGACCCTGAGCTCGCGGATCCTGACTGCGCGTGTTGAAAAAAATATATGTATAAAATATATAATATACGGGAGAGGAGAGAGACGAGGGAAGAGTGTTTGGGGAAGGAGGAAGAGGTGAAAAGAGAAAGGGGGAGGTGGAGGTAAGAAACAAAAATGTTATTTGCGGCGAGCTTAAGTCTACGAGGCGATGTGTGAAAGAAGAGAAGGAATGTAGTGTAATGAGTGAAAGGGGATCAGTTAGGAAAAGGAAAGAGAACTAAGACTAAAAAACAAAGCACATAAAGAGCCTTACCTAAACCATGAAGGAGGAACGCAAAATAAAAATGATAAAAAAGGGGTGAATTTGTCTCGTCTTGGTGCGGCACTACGCTGCAGCTTTTTCAAGGCCACATCTTTCAGTAGGCTGCAAGCAGCCGGCGGTCGCGCACGATGTCATCCGCGCTATGACTTCGCCACACGAGCGACGTGCCGACGATAATGTCGAATTATTGCCACTGAAATCGGTATTAGTGAATAATAATTACAAGGAGGATGAGGCTTATTATCCGCCGGCGCCTGCTTTTCACCCCCATCCATCCAGTTCAAATCTTTACGAGTACACTCTACTCTCAAAGAGGACACCGGTCTCGAAACGGTTCGTATTGTTCTTTATATCAGTTATCTAACAAAAAAGAAATAATATTAACATAGTATATATATAATTATTCAACACATTATTTATTTATACTGAACAAATCCAAATCTGTTAACATAATACAATCGTTTATAACCTGAATTAGATATTTGTTATTAATTTAATTATAGACACAATAACGTATTTTAAAAAAGTGTTAGAAACTATACATTTTGAGTCTAAATTTGATAAAAAATTACATCAAATATTTTGATATTTTTTTCAATTTAAATAATGTTTGTATGAGTCAAAATTCTATGGAGTTTTCATTAATTTATATCATTAAAACAAAATAATGTTAGTTATTTAGCTTAATTTTTATGTTATATATATTATTTTCTCGAAAGTTATTTATTCTAAAACTAAGACCGTAAATAAAAACAATTGTATAGTTAAGATATTTACGTGTAAATTTATTTATTATGAAAGTATTTTATATTCGTTATGTTTGTATTATGATTTTTAATTAGATAAGGTATTTTTTATTATCTGTGCTTTTATAAAATAAATATACTTTATGCTTGTCTAAAAATGCAGTACACATATCTTCAGTGTTAAGGTAAAGAAACAGGTAGTCAAAGGTACATTCATAATAGTGATGCTTCACGCAGTATGGGAAGATCATCAGTCAGTTGAGGATCTGTTGAGGATGTCAAGGAGTTGTTGGATGAAGCCGGCATCAGATCGGCCGCGAGAGGTCCATTCGGAGGTCTATATCCACCAGTAGGCTTAAATAATGTTGATATCTTAGTCATTTTACATCGGTGAACTTAAGTAGGACTTTCATACAAATAAATTTTTGAATAAGCATATATGTTTATAGTAATTAATTTTATTGTTTTAATTTTATATGTGGATATATTTCATAATGATTCTGATTTTAGTTTAATCTCGTAACCTACCTCATGATGTCTCTGCATCAGCTAAAGTTGATTAGAGGATAATGTCGAAGGCATTAAACGACCTTCACAAGATGTGTATGATGTAATTAATTTTAAATATGTGTTGAATAGTGAGGAAGTTTTTACGAATACCTCCATTATTTTTAAGTATTCTACCAAACTCCACAATTTCTGTATCAACTACACCCTTCTGAAATCACCAACCTTTTCATCTGCAACCAGCCATCAATTTATTCACCCTCGGATCTGCACTTTGCTTAGACTGGTAAAACCGATTCATAAAAAACCTAACCAAAATAAACAATAACTATAATAATTATAGCAGATTACGTAAATAATAGGCCTCTCTCAAGGAACGCCACTTAACCCTGTCGAATTATATTTATGTATATTGTAATTTTTATATATAGCACATATTTACTTCATATCTAAATAAATGCTTTTTTTCTGTAATTATAAATTTACTATAAATAATTCTTGCTCTAATTTTTTATTAATCATCACTGTCCTTTTGAGTTGCATTGAAGAAAACGGTCATAGCAATAAGGCCGTTCTTGGCCACATTTAGATCATAAGTTTAGATTCTCGCAATAATAAAAGATTTTTAATCGATTACTCATTAATCGATTCAGAGCAATTATTTTTTTTTTAAATAATTGACATTTGGGTATGGAACTAAAAAGCCGCAGGTTCACAACCAAGAGCTTGCTTTTATCTAAATTCTTAGGAAATGCCTTCTCATATCTGCCTTCGTGAGGGTATAGACAGGTTATATCGGAATTGAACCGACTATAACCTTCACAATTTTCCTTCATCGTCGCTTTACGGTAGGATCACGGGAACGGTTTGACACTCCTCCGTGACCCCGCCAGCTGCACCGCGCAGCTCCACCTCGGAGGAGAAATTCTCCCACTTTCTTTCTCTGGTAGGGGACCCTGGAACATACAGCTCCGTAGCCCACCGGCACACATCCAAGGTGAGCTGCTTGAGCTCACTAGGAGTGCCGGTAGGTTCGTCCTAGCTTCACCGTGGGTGACCAAGGTGGGGCTACTAGAGCCCCACTGTTAGGATAAAGGTTGAACCAGTTCAGGAGGAGCCGCAGATTGCCTGATATTCGTGAGGGTTTCAACCTGCGCTTCTGCCTTGACAATTTTTTTTATTTATGTACCATATGTAAAGGTACACTTAATGCCTTCTGCAATACCTTCCAGTCTACCTTGGGTGATGCAAAGGATCGTGAGGTAGGTGTATTAAGAAATTGAAAATAAAAACTTAAATTATACAAGTGTCTTATAAATAATGTGGATATTACGTTGGCTTCCTATTCATCCTATTAATATCTTCCCTTTCTTGGCGTGAGTCCGTGTAGAATGGGATGTCGCTATCCCAACTTAATTAACAGACTCCTCTGTTTACGACATGATTATTCTCATCCTACTAATATCTTCCCTTTCTTGGCGTGCGTCCGTGCAGAAAGGGATGTCGCTTTTCCAACTTAATGGCTGACGTATGTTGTATATATATAT
>DWLS01005199.1:0-12975 GCA_018246255.1 Pachliopta kotzebuea | reverse complement strand
TCCCTTCGATTTTGCTACCATCGGTAAAGACGAAAGATCCTTGCACGCGATGGCCTGCAAGGGTTTGTGGTCGCATACATGTTGATGTTTGAATACTGCGCTCCGGTTTGAAGGATGCTGTATACTAGTAAAATTACTGGGGTAACGTGACTTAATACTTTGTCTCAAGGCAACGAGAGTAATGTGGTGCTATATATACCTCAATTAATCTCGCATTGTTATGGGCAAGCGTATTATTTACCATCACCAACGCCTTTCTCGAGGGACTTCGTCGAATAAAGAAAACATACCTGCTTTCTACTAATCATGTGGGTAGTGCTTAGCCGCTTGTTCAATAAAGTCCTAGTTCAGTTGTAAATCAACTGATGTACCAGCATCGCTGTTGCCTTCATCATATGAGCCCTAGTCTTCTGGTATAGCAGACTTCAACATCCACTGCGTCATTGTTACTTTAGTGTAATATAAAACATATTGCTTAGCATCTCACTCTTTAATACTACATGTACACCTTTTTACAGCGACAATATACCAATAGTTTATTTTTGACGAATAGCCAAATTTTGAAAGTGTTGCTAGTAAAAACTAACCACAGATTAAACATATACTTCTTTAGAGTTAGCAGTTACTTGAACGCAGTTTCTACGGTAGTTGATACTAACTTGTTTAACATGTCAGAGTTAGAAATTAAAAAGATATTACATATACTGTTTTTCGAAAAATTATAATTTTATAGAAGTTAGGTTGTTTAGTTTAATTCTTACAAATAATTCTTTATATCTATATACATACCCTTTTATATTGTAATGTAACTAAAACCATAGAGGTGTGCGGGTAAGTTTAGTTCACAGTTGTAGTAATGGTCGGTATGGCATGATGCCATAGTGCGACCTTACGCTAGCAAAAGGTAAGCCGAGAAGTCCTTTAACTGGGAGGAATGACATTAATAAAAATATGCCATATGTGGGAAGGGCCAGAATCCATCAGGACCACCACTGCGACCACTACCGTGTTATTTCAGTCTGTGATTGCTTCCAACTCACCGTCACCTCTATAAAAGTATCAGTATTACCTATTATTATATAAGTTAAGTAATAAAACTTATACTTTAATAATAGTATATTATTTTGATTAATAACTTTACTATATCTTTGTTTGTTTGTCCTTCATAAAAAGCTTTGTGACGCTCATCAAAATTTGACTACCTTTTCTTGTTTTATTTGTGATGACTTGTGATTGGTCTTCCATACAATTTGTGTTCTTTTCCTGTATTAGATGTTTGGTAAGTCTTTCGTAAATGCAAAAATATATACATACCGTATCCGCGTAGACTTTAGGATTTACATCTGGTTATCTCAGGTATTTCACTGGCAACAAAAATATACGGAAGAAAAAGGTAAACATAATGGTTTCCCTCAAAAATTTTTATCAGCTGTTCGCGACAAATTCTCTTACCGAGCACGAAGGAAAGGGCGATGAAAAATTCAAGCAAATCCGAGGTTAAAAAGTTTTAGGTGCGATACCGAATGTTCTACATTTTTAAGGCTTGGAATCCGGTTAGAATAGCTACAGTATCTTTAGATGCCATCTCTAGTGTTTGTTGGCTACAAGCGAGATTTTCTAAACGTAAGACTTCTGTTAAATCAAAAACCTATAGGTTACACTTTACAACTAGTATTAATATTTTTTTTGATGAGGCGACGAGACGAACAAGGCAACAGATGGTAGATGATACGTTTGCCCATAACCACGTGTCGTTAGTTAAGATAGTACACAGCACCACATTGCGCTCGTCGTCTTGAGATATAAGGTATTAAGTAGATTACTTAATCTTTTACTTGAAAGAAAGCAGTGGATGATGAAGTCTGGTATATTAGAACACTAGCTTTCGTATGTTAAAGGCAACACAGCAATGCTAGTACAGAAACAGATTTGCAACTAAACTGGGACTTTCGTATTGAATAAGCTGCTGAATACTACGCCGCATAAGTTCAAGATATTTTTTTCATTCGTCGAGGTGATGATACGAGTATGGTGTTCACCTGAAGATAAGTGATATGCTTGCTTACAACATTGCGCTGGTTAAGATGGTATACACAGCACCACATTGCGCTCGTCGCCTCGAGACAAGGTGTTAAGTCTTACTCCGCTTATGTTCGCATTTCTATTTGGCGGTAGAAAAAGAAGCCGTGGTGGTACCTACTCATACCTAGACGGTCTCCGGAAATGTTTATCTACCACCAGTAAACTTCGAATACTGCGTTATATAAAATCAATAATGTCCATACAGCGCTTGTTTTGATTGAAAATAAATGGTATACTCCAAATCCCAAAAACAAAAAACATCGTTATGTTTCTTTTGATATCTAAATTAACTGATAAATATTCATTATGTTTCTAGTTTTTCTTTCATCTCAGACATTAGCTCACTAACGACGTATCTTATCTACGTAACCGGTTCCGGGAATTCAACATTCAGGGCACGAAAGCGGCAAATTACTTTAGCGACGCGACTTTAACCCGAAACGGATTCAACAAATAGCCACAAGAATATATTTTTTTAACAAAATAATGCCATTATCTTTCGACCTGTTTTTCTTTTCTTTAGGAATAGAAACATCTTACTAATAATAGTAGAAAGTCATCTTTCGCGACGTAATAATTATCTCTTTGAACTATATGGAAAATTTAATCATTTCATGAATGATATGTTTTAATTATGTAGTAAAGTACTTTAATATTTTTGAGCTATGATATACTAGAAAAGCACAAAACTTTGTATCTCCCAGATATAATAATTAACTTAGTAAACCCCTCTTTTTTCTGACTTATTAATAACCTTCGCTAAACATATTCACTCTCAGATCAACTCATTTCTGTATTAAATCTTAATTGGATTGAAATTAATGTTAAATTATTTCCGGCTAATTTTAACTGAAACGAGAGTATCCTCGTTACAGTTTGCTTCAACTTTTCTAATTTGGTGTCAAATCATTGAATATACTAAAATTATATATTCTGGCGCAGGAAGAGACGGGAATCCGAAAATGTCGCGCAAAACTCCCTCGAGACTTCATTGCGTTGTATGTATACTTATAAAGTTATATTTTCTGGGCTGTGTTGTGTTTTATGTAGCCTTTTTAGAGAAAAAGGTGATGATGTACCAGGTTTTATTTTACGACGTGATGAGACGAGCAAGACGTTCACCTTATGGTAAGTGATACGCTTGATTCATGACATGGTCCTGGTTATAGCAGTAAACACAGCAGCACATAGCGCTTTAAACAAAAGGTATTGAGCCTCGTTACTACAGTAATTTCACTAGTATACAGCACCCTTCCAACCGGAATACAGTAATGTTTGCAGATTACTATTTTTCCTTAGAAATAGAAGCTGCAGTGGTACTTACCGACACGGTTCTGGCAACGGAGACCTCCATAGACGTTCTTGATACTAGTAAATACTTTATGTTGTTATGGATAGAGGAAAATGAGTTGAAAGCTGTTCTTCAGGTTTCTATCTTATCACCTTGTATTTTACATTCACCTATTTGTTGTTTTTGAAGACCGGCAATTTATATTTAAATCTTATAAAACCCGAAACGGCCGTGTGATATGCAAACCGCTGTACCGAGCCAAAAGTTTTCAGCGCGGGATTTACAGGAATTTAACATTTATCTGTTTTTCACGCCTGCCTCGCCAAAATCCTTCGTACGAGAGATAAAACTGTTCAGGAAGCATAATTATTTATTGTTGTCCTTTTCATTGCTTCGTTTTTTGCGGAACACTAGACCACTTATAGCGCATTGTTGGTTTATAACAATCATTTTATATTATTTTGGGTTTTATATAAAGTTTATTATGTTTTGTTCTACTTTAACTTTTCTCTTTTATATTCTTCTTATCAAGTTTACTCAACAAAAGGTCTGAAACTTTATACTTCGATGATATTTAACGCTGCTAATCATTTGACCGATTTTTACAGCTCATCGGATATTGGGTTTGGGGAACCGCAGTCTTTCGACATAAAACGCCTGGAGTTTAAGAAAAGTTGTAACAAAGTTATTGTAAGAAACACGTATTAAATTTAAATGCCACAGCGGTTAACAATATCGTTACTTTTCGCTTTAAACGTTGTAATTTTAACGAAATCTCACAACTTCCGGGTCCGCAGAGACGCGCTTTCGCTTTATCTCAGTTCACCGCGAAAAGTTTGCAATGCGAGATTTTACAATGAAAGGGAAAAATATAAGAACATTTATACAGAAATGATTAGATGATATAACCGCTAATGGTACTTAAAAAACGTTTGATTTCGGTTTAAAAAAAATAAAGAAACTGTTATAACATACAACACAATTTAATTTATATTTAACTACTCAATTAACATTAGAGCGTAAGAGGTCCCACACAATAACTCATAGGTCCTAAGCCAACGTCTCCTGCTCGTGGTGCAGCCTGCTAATCAACAAAGAAGGATTTGGCTCCTCATTAACCCGCATTGGGCCAGCGTGATGGAAGTGGGCCCAAATCCCCCCAATATTGTGAGAGGCCTAAGTTGAGATGAGAGGATGTTTATTAGCTGATAATGATTCAATTAACCGAGACAACTACAACACTGTAGTATACAACCTCAGCGTCTATTTAAGAAAACTTAGGAGTAAGTATATTATATTAAAAAAAATTATAATTTTATGTCCGGTAAGTTTACGAAAATATTTAGAAATCAAACTAAAAATAGGCGAATAATACAAAAGTGTATATATGTATACACAAGAATAATGTTCTACCGTATCACAACAACAGTAGAATTTTTAGGCACCGCAGAGGAAATTACATTTCTTTTCCACAAAATAAATATTCCCTTATCGTAATAAAACAAACAGTAGAATAGAGAAAAGGAATAATACTTCAGGAAATTTCATTTTGTCCGTCTCGTATTTTTCAGGAGGTGTTGTCCATGCTATTGTCGATTTCCCATGGGATATCTGTATGTTTTCTCTTTGTTTTTCTGTTAAGTGTTTACTTTATTAACGCTTTAACTTACCACAAAACCTTTATTCAATCTAAACTATACTAAAACTGAAATTTGTCATAGTTTATCAATAATAAGTTAAACTAGATACGCTTCAATTAAATTCACTATTGATATTCTTTGGTTATCATTGACCGTAGAAGGAAGTAATCGGGGCGAATGACAATTACGAAGTGGTCTCGTATTTTGTTGTGACACACTGTGGGTGTTGGGGTAACAGTTCTCTTTGGGATATGCTCAGCAGCAGTGCAATGAGGCACCGATGAGTTCCGTAAATCTCGGGGCCTTCCGCAATGAACGGAGTATGAGAATTTTAGTGGTAAACTCACATAACCTTGATTTTAAGCCAGAAACATATCTTTCGAAGATATCTCCTAAAGAAGGCTAAGGAAATTAAATGTTTCTTATAAACTCCAGTTACTAGTTAAATTGATTAAACTAAAAAACTATTTTTTTTTAAGAAACTGTGTTTTTTTTAATATGTGTCAAGTATATCTATAGCCATGACAATGTTATTTGAATCAAAGCGTTATTAGTGGTAGTTATATGTTGCTGGAGACCGTCTAGGTAGGTACCGCAGCTGCTATTGCAGTCAGCAAACAGTATTGTGCAAACATTACTATGTCCCAGTTTGAAAGTTGCTGTATACTAATGAAATTACTGTAGTAACGAGATTTAACACCTTATGTATTGTAGTAGAAGGAATGAATGATGAAAACCTGTGGAGTTAAAGAGAACAATAAGATAGGGAATAGGAATGTAATTAAGAAAAGGGAGATACAAAGGAATGAACCAAAAAGACCCTTACACAACGCAAAGGCGAACGATATAATAATAATAATAATAAAAAAACACCTTATGTATAATAAGTGCAATGTAGTGATATATACAAACTTAAGCAGCATTAAGCGAAAGAAAAGCGTATCACTTACTATCAGGTGAATGACTTGCTCGCCTTATCGCCTAGAAAAATAAAGAAAAGACTTGTCACATCTTCCACTTTGTGCTTGGTCAGATTTTTGGATGTAATGGTTTTGAATGACTCCTATATGAAAAAATAATAAGGTTAATGAGTTTTATTTTTAAAAATTTTGATGGTTATGTTTTCAAGTAGTAATAATTACAGACATACTAGACCGAAAGTTATTCAAAAAATTAAGACAGTGTTAGTGATAATTTCTAATAGTTTATCTCAAACTGAAACTGCAAATGAACTCGGCGAAGATTTGTTTTATAAACTGTTACATTGTTATATCTATTTTAGTATGAATTGAGTTAACCAAAACAATGTTTATAATGAAAAGTTTACTATTTGTTTGGTAACTTGTTATGAGAGCGTGTACACTGACCATTAGATATTGATACTTTACGAAGTTCTGTATTATATTGTAATTGTGATTTCACTTAGACAATCGTCAAAATATTTACATAAAGCCTAGTAGGACAACATTTTATTATTTTACTATCACATCTATGTAATTTTTTATTACAAAGC
The DNA here is from genome assembly GCA_018246255.1 of Pachliopta kotzebuea. NCBI lineage: Eukaryota > Metazoa > Arthropoda > Insecta > Lepidoptera > Papilionidae > Pachliopta > Pachliopta kotzebuea. The sequence continues at coordinate 6,449 of DWLS01005199.1, read as the reverse complement.
TACGTCGAACAAAACCTTCAGTTTATAGTAAATTATACACAAGTATATATCGAAGTATTTATTAAGATGTTTACACAACATATTGTTGTACTTTTCTTTTTACTACTTATTAAAACCTGATTAATATGGTATAGGGCTATTCACAAATAAACGTACTTTTAAGTTATAACAATAATTTAACCATAACAAGACTCGTTAACTTTACATGACTAACGATCCATCTTAATATTATATTATAAGTTTACACTTATAATTTAGGAACAGAATTAGGTTCTGCTGTGGTACCTAAGTAGACGTTATCTGATAAGACCCCAGTGAAAATAATCAGTAATTATTTAAAAAAAAATCACGGTAACCTTTGTGACACAGTTATTTGTGATGGTAATCACGCCCATGCCCTACAATTATACGGCGCGCTATATAATTTAACGTTTGTTTAATTCAAAGGAAATACACGATTCCTAATGTTGGGTTGTATGTGTATGAAATCGAGAACTGCGTATCAAAGAGGTCATAGCTTTAATATTCAGAGGTCGTGTTAATAGCTGTATTTTCTATTAAATAAGCTCACGGTACTGTTGAAGAAATGTGATGGTAATGCGAAGTAAATAAGAGATTTTTTGATTTTTGTTTTCAAAAAAGAGTGAATGGGCATTTGCTGGATTAATGCGCTTTTCCAACATAGACCATATCATCACTTAATACGCGGTCAAGCAATTGTCCTATATATATTAAAAAAAATCCTTTCTTTTATTGTTACTTTTTTTACAAATTATTTTGATATTTATGTGTCTTGGGTAATCGTTCAGTTTGTGGTCTTTTTACTAACGTCTACTATTTACTAGTGATACTTTATAAATGGCTCTTGACTTTGTTCAATGTTATATCTAATAGCCGCATTTTGTTTTTTAAAAACAATAACGAAAAATATAATAGACTTTGATGAATTATCAGAAAGGCATTAGTCGGTGTAAGTTTAATTTGGTGAAGGTATGTAAAAGGAAAGACTGAATGAGGAAAGGAAATGTATATTACGGGAAAAGTTGAATAAGAAAGAATAAAGAAAAGAAACAAAAACTCACAACCACATAATACGAGGGAACGATGAAAAAACAAAACAATTATGTGACCTAAAACTAATACCTTCTTCAAAGTGGACAAAAAGGTAATTCTTCTAGTAAAATCCAGGAAATGGAGATTCGTTAGTTATGCCATATACTTTACGTTGTGGTGATGAATATATACTATTACTTATCAGCCTTTCAAGCATGAGAAGAGACTACTGACTACTGATTACTACTAGATAACTAATGACAGGTCTGTTTTACTGGAAGTAGATATCCTTTGCTAGAGACCGCCTAGGTTGGTACCACAGTATCTTATTTCTACCGCCAAATAGTAACGTGCAAACATTACTATGTTCCAGTTTGAAGGGTACTGTATGCTAGTGAAATTATTGAGGTAACGAGACTTAACATTTCGTGTCTCAAGATGACGACTATAATGTGGTGCTGTGTATTTTTAGCAGCGCTACGTTGTTAAAGGTCAGCGTATCACTTAACATTAAGTGAACGTCATGATCGTCTCGTCGCATCATGAATATAAAAATTAGCTTCAACTGAAATATAAAGCCGTCGATAAGTTGCCCACTTTTCTTGTTTATATTAAAAATAAACTTAATATTTACTTATTTATAGTGACCAAATGTAAAGAACTGCCTAGAGGAACAGTTTTCTATGTAACCCTGTTGGTGGTTCTGCGACCTGCTGGAATCTTTATGCTTGTTCAGATGTACACATGAGGATCTAACTTAAAAATCTTACGCTAGGTTAACGTTACAGCCATTTAAATAATTAATGCTAGAACAAGTTCGCCGGGCCTGCGGTCGGGGTCTAATAGCTGGCAGGGGACCAAAGGACACGCTTTATTGGGTCAATTTCATTCCATTTGTTACTCGCCCGCAACGGGCTACCCTATACGGTTCCATCATTGTTACTTTTGGGCCCACCCGAAGGTAGTTAAAGTTTAAATATAAAGACCTTATCACGGGCTAATTGAGTCCTTGTTAAATATTTGTTAGTTTAATATTAATTTACTTAACATTTTCGTTTAGTACTATGTTCTCTCATTTCCATTCATTACGAAAGGGTACGTACAAACAGATTGTTTAAATATTTCTCGGGGTCAACTTATACAAGTAAGTTAACTGTTTTGTTTATTCGAGGAGGTTCAACTGTGTTTCAGTTAATAACAATAGCACAGTATGAACAAAATTTTAATATTTCTTGCTTTTTATTGGAGACAAACAGAAACAATAGGTATAGTAGATACACAAACAAAATGGCATACAAATAGCTAACTATATATTATTAATTAAGCAATTATTATTAAAATTCTTCATTTAATTGTCACTTAACAGTCTCCGGGACTAATAAATTTTAGCTTAATTTTAGATAGAAGTAATTCTTTCATGAAACAAAAAAGGTGATCATCGGAATCCGACTTTAGTCCCCGCTTTACAATATATCATTTTATATTTAATTTACATTAATACATTCTGTTCTATTACCCTACTAATTACAGTTTTATTAGTTTTTATTAATCTTTTCTTGAATTTTTTTTTACTATATTAAAATTAAAATATGAGGCGATTTCCGTCTTCACTGATCAGAGACGGCAGGTTATTACATTGCATGTAAAGTGTGGGTCTCGAAATCCATCGATGTTGAACACATGAATTCCGTTGTAAGTGTACTTGGATACGCCGCCCCGCCGGTGGAGATTGTAAAGTGTGAACCTAAGAGCATTTTAATATTCATACTCTTTCAAAATTATTAATTTTTCACGACTGTACTGGAGAAACTTGAACTATATGAAAGTGCTGCTCCGCAAACTTTCAAATATTGCTTTTACGTTTTACATATAAACGAAATTTTACTTTTACATTGAATCTATTTGTGAAAATGTATTTGTTTATGATGTTAGATTCCGTACGATTTTAAGGAAGTAAGGATAGAGAGGATTCTCCTCATATGTAGAAGTACGCAGACTTTAACATGTTATATTTTTGACTATACTTTGATTTGACTTACAAAATTCTGATGATATTTCATATTATTATTTTAAAAAATTAATCAATTTTATATTTATCTCGTTAAATACAGCTATTAGTGCTTTCACTGCTGTTATTAATATATTAATTCATAAGCCGATAGATGTCCACTGCTGGAAATAGGCCTTCTCTAACAAGAGAGGGGATTTGGGCTATGTCCCACCATGCTAGCCCAATGGAGGGGAGTCAGAGCCCCGTTTGTTGAAATATTATTGTATTCAAATAGCAGAAGATGATATCTTGAGTAATACATTATAAAAGACCTATTCAGGTAAGGATGGCTTGAATCCCGTGAAGTGTTGTATGGGAACCCCTATTGATATTGAGACAATATTAACATTAAAACATTATCTTAAAATATCTGTTTAGCAGGTTATAAAACAATTTTCAGCTAAAAGGTGGTTCAAAATTTGAAATGTATAAAAAAAAAACTTGTCTCAAGAGCTCTCGGTGAAAATTGCGATAAATGTTGACCTCGTTCCGAGACAATTTACGGGGTTGTATAGAACAGCTGTGAACCAAGCGAGAGACCCGAAACCAATTACTATTTAGAACAAAAATAAAATAAAGTGGCCATTGTTATTTGATCCAAATCAAGTTATTAACATTTACTTTATACAATTCACATTTACTTGAATTACTAGTTACATGTACAATCTTTATACTTTGGGAAATCTATTTAACTTTTAAATTATCAATATTATTACCTATTTCTCATACTTTTATATTGTACTAAATATAACAACACTCTTATATAATATTGTTTACTTTAGCCGAATTTTTAATCGGTCAAAAATGAGTGTATGCAAAACCTGTGTTTATATTTTAACAATGATGTACTTAGTTACTTTTTATAATATTTTCTTGTAATTTAGTAATGTAATAGTAGTTTTTTTAGTTGGAAAAGCGAAGAGATGAGCGAGGCATTCAACTGATGATAAATGATACGCTTGCCCATAACAATGTAGCACTGGGTAAAGTATATACAGAATCACCACAGTAAGCTTGTTACCTTGACATATGAGGTGTTAAGTCTTGTTACCTCAGTTACTTAACTACTTGATGTCCTAAGGCGACTTGGTGCTGTATATACCTTGATCACCGTTACCTTGTTATGGGCAAGCGTATCATTTAACATCAGAAGAGACCTTAGTTCGCTCTGTATAATAAAAAAAACAATCTAATTCCGATTAATTGCATTGTACGCTTCCGGTACTTTATGTACAACGGTATCGCTGTTTCTAATCCCACTGTGATTAATATTTCCTGTGATATAATTGTACCCTCAAGGATAATATTTGAGATAATTACACTTTATTCCGCCAAAGCGGAATGGACGCGAAAATCGAGGCGACGTTTTATCGCAATCTCTATCAGTGTTTTGGTAAATACTGTTGGGACCTTTAAACATAAAAAACGGTGATTTAATCGCTAAAACCTTAAACTTTTGATAGCTTTAAAGTTCAGGAGAATAAAAACAACGTATGACAACTAATTAAATATGAATGTGAAAGAATAAGAGTACTGGTCTCTCAAGTTCGTTTGGATGTTTGAACCGCAAACAGATTTAAAAAAAAATCAAGTTTATCATAAAAATAAGGTTTGAACGACTTTAAATGTTTGTTTTATTACGTATACTCTCAGTTAATGTGTTACTGCCTCGTTTTATTAAATTATGTGGATCAGAGCGCGGCTTCCCGGCGCTCCCGTAATCTGTGTAATTTGAACCGTCAATTAAACGTTGCACCTTTTAACTTTTCGATCATACGGATACATTACTAATATGACTGTCTTTAACTTTATAAAATTTGAGATATTAATTCTCAACAAGAATTGTATAAGTTCCTTCATACAGAGATTATGAAAAATTAACACTTATCATTAGCCGATAAACGCCCACTGCTGGCTATAGGCTTATCTCCAAAGATCTCCACTCCGATCGGTCCTCCGCCGTCTGCATTCAGAGGATAACCCGACCTACACCAGATCGACGGTCCACCTAGTGAGAATGAAAAATATTTGTTTTTATTCGACGAAACCAGCGAGAGGTTCTCCTGATGGTAAGTTATACGTTTCCTCGTAACGTGGCCGTTATTGAGATATACCATCTTTTACTACACTAAGGATGTAAGGGGCCCCGCGAGCTCATGGGACCCTTTTTTTACACGGGGGAAGCCTTTTACGGATCATCTGCCGGTGGGATGTGTAGGACTCGGCCTGGGCGGCCCTTACCCACTAAACCTTCCGCGAAATCCATCAGCCGTTATGAATTGGATGCCCCGGATCTGTCAGCGACCAGGAAAATGGAACCCAAGCTAATCTCTGGGGCCTGTGTCCAACAGTGGACGTCTATCAGCATATGATACTGCACTACATTGCGCTCGTCGCTTTAACACAAAAGTTTTGTCTCGTTATTCCAGTAATTTCACTGGCTTACAGCAACATTTAAACCGGAACACAGTAATGTTTCCACATTACTGTTTGTCGGCTGCAATAAGATCTGCGGTGGTACCAACCTAGTTTTTTCTTTAGTTTTTTAGTTTCCAGCAACTAATACCTGCCACCAGCAGTAATATGGGTCTGATTATATATTCAACAACAAGTATATTATAGTATTTTTTGTAGTTTTTGATATGTTATACATATTATATATGTTAATTTCGAAGTAGTCTAGACGGTGCAGCATCAACTGGTTCCTGTTAAATTACAATCACCCGTTTTAGTTATTTTCTATTTAGATTTTATTGTATACAGTGTAAATATATTTTTATTACCAACGGACACATCTATTTTCCTTGTTTGTATAGATAATAGATATGCACTTTAAACAGATTACGCGGACGTGGTTGCGTGTTAAGGAAGCTTTACAAAAGCTTTTTAATCTCTTCCTACTACCATGATTGTATGTAGGTAACAGGTATGAGGAAGTAATACATTTTGTAAACAAGCATTTTTTAATCTTTATATATAAAATATAATTAACGTCTGTAAATAATACCTAAGGAAATTAATTCGTATATACATATGGTACATCCATCTTTTGGTGTTGTAGTATAGTAAAGTTGAGATAGTAAAGATTACAGAGTATACTTGTGGTAGGTTTTACTTTGTATAAGAATCCGACTACTATCAGATACAATAAGGCATGACAGGAAAAAGAATTAAGTCTCTGTTACCATATACTGTTAAGGTAGATAACATTAACTTTTCCCGCGAACATGCGGGTCGTGTGCTACGCGGACGACACCCTAGTCGTGGCTAAGAGGAGGGACCTGAGGGAAACGGTGCGGCTGGCCACAGCGTGTGTGACCGTCGTGGTGGGTCGCATACGTGCCCT
>DWLS01005198.1:0-12977 GCA_018246255.1 Pachliopta kotzebuea | reverse complement strand
TATATTTATTGTTATAAAATCAATTGATTTTAGGAATTACATACATTTCCGTTAATATATATATATATATATAGTAATAAATATATATGATAAGTTATACTATATAGCAAGCGATCCCACAAAAGTTACGGCACCCAAACCAATCTCGCCTGGTCGTGGTGCATCCTGCTAATCAACAAACGAGGCTCTAGCTTTTAACCATTGGGCCAGCGTGATGGGAGATGGCCCAAATGTCCAACTATTCAAGGAGGCCAATGTCTAACATTGGACGCTTTTCGGCTGGTGTTGATGGCAAATATAGTTACAATACTTAGTAATATTGATTTTTTTTGTAACTATATTACAGAATGAATCATTATCATTAGTAAAATTAAAAAAACAAATGGCATCTTATGAAAGCTTCTGTTCTGTTATTATATATACTATAAACATTACTTGCTTTTTTGCTTGTCTGGTATATATTTTGTATGTATTTAATTTTATATCCCTCTTATCCTTTTGAGTTGTCTGAAGAGATCACTTAAAGCAATAAGGCTGTCCTTGCTACACTTAGATTATAAGTTCAGTTAAATTAATTCATTACACTATAATCTCTCTTTCTCTCTCTCCGTGGCATTTATTATTCCCCTCTGATGGTGGGGTCTGCCTTTATGTTCTTTCTAATTCATTACACTATAATGTGAGCAATAAAGAGTTTATCTATCTATCTACCGTTATGTTTAGGACAATGTCCTATCTTATAATGAATTAATATAATATCGTATCGTATACGTACCGTATGGTGTAAAGCGAAACACATTATACAGGGTGCGCCCTTAGCGTTACACCTTTCCATCTAGATTTACATCAAACGCGAACATTCACGCGGGTGTAATGTTTCAATTTAATTTTCCGTGTTACGAGAGATTTGTAAGAGGATCGAAAAACCTTTAACCACTACATTTTAAAAAAAAACAATTAGAAGACCTAATTTTTTAAAAAAATTATACGTTTATTTGTCTCTAATAGAAAAGTAGACAATTGTATTATTTAGAAGAATTCTTTTGCAGAATTTTGTTTAAGCGATGAGCGAACAAGATTTACTTAGATCTCAACGCAATGACCGCAATGCGGTGCTATATATACCGTTTTGACTTCAATAATGTTACGGGCAAGCGTATCACTTACTATCAGGTGAAAGTCTCTCACTCACTCTCACTTGTCACGTCGAAAAAAAATTTTTGATTTTCCTTAACTTGATTCTCGTTGTAATCGGTGATTGAAGCCAATTTTTTAGTCCTGTATAAACTCAGCTGTCTCAGCACTGGTCTTGTATATATATATATATGTATATATATCATAAGCCGATATATGTCCACTGCTGGACGTAAGCATCCCCCAATAATATAGGAATTTGGGCCATCTACAACCACACTGGCCTAATACAACCCAGAGCCTCGTTAATAAGCAGGGTATACCATACATGAGTATGTGAAGTTGGTTTGGGTACGGTGAGGTGTTGTGTGGGACCCTTTCCATCCCATCCAATTTAAGAAATATATACATATATACATGAATACAGATACAGTGGCGTTTCTTGAGAGAGGCCTATATCCAGCAGTAGACTGCCGCAGGCTTTTGATATATATATATACATCGTCATCAAAAGCATATGTATACACATATATATATATATATGTATGTATATATATGTATATTCATGCGGCTTATTTGTGCGAGTACAAACCGCTTCTCATGAATAACGAATTGCCTCGCTGAAGACAGCGGGTCGCCGCTTTTCTTGTATTCCTCTCCCGTACAAACGAACAAGTGTTTTTTTAATTCCTTCATACTTTTAAAAAGCTTTTATTATTTATCCATAAATATATTGTTTAAAGAAAAACCTTGTTAATTTCTCTCTCTAGTCATCAAGGTACCGTTATTTTGTAGTGTGGCGAAACTACAAGAGATACTCTGCTTCTGAAATGAAGTCAAGGTTATATGGGATTTATACCCACTAAAATCCCCATGGTGGTCATGATGGTCTATAACTTGGTGGCAAGATAGAGTCGCGTTAGCATTCACTATCTTATCCCAGCGGTCCTGTCCTGTCCTGTCCGAATCAACCGAATCGCCGCCTCACTTTATAGCCTTCCTGATGAGTGAAGACCAAAGTCGACAAATCCTGTTATCATTCTGCAAAAAGGTGATAACAGAAGTAATAAGCGCTAACAAAACATGAGAGTGTAAGAAAGAAAAGGAATAGGCCAGAAAATTGTATAAGAATATGTGGTATTAGAAATTGTAATGGGTCTAGAAGTAAGGAAAAATTGTACTAGAAGTAAGGGAAATTGTAATAATAAAGCAGTATGGTCTTCCTTATTTAGGGGACGAATGAAAGAAGGAATTAGGATGGAAGGAAGAAAGAATGATGAATGGAAGGTGAGGAATAGTATGAATGCAAAAGACAAAAATAATAAAAGATGTTAATGAGCCTTGGCCCAAAATTACCAAGAGAGGGAGGATATTAAAAAAAAATCACCGCCTCACACCGTTATCTCCCTGTGCTGCTTGTATACAACCCCTTACAACCCATTTTTTTTGTCGCGGGAGAAATCTTCGAAAGATACTCTGGTTCTGGTATGAATTCAGGGTTATATGGGATTTATACCCACTAAAACCCCTTCGGTGGTCATCATCAGTACATTGCAGAAGGTCAGGCATCTACGGAACTCGCTTGTATCTCCCTACGTTGCTTGTATACGACCCCTTACATCCCTAGTTAGTTTTCTCTTATTCTAAGGGAACTTGATACTAGTGCTCCACTTTACGGAACCCTTTTAAAAAAGCTGATGTGACGTCACCGCTTATAACCTCATTACGTCAAACCGATATATAGAGTTTCCAGTTAAAGTATTGTAAGGTGACGGTGGCGTTGTTTAAGCAGTTTCCTTACATTCGTTGAATTTGATACGTTGTTTTTGTGAATAACTTATTAGAAACAGTAATAGGCCTTGCGATCACTTAGCTAAAAGATTTTCTTTCAATAGATTTTATCTTTTTTTTATTAATAATTTATTAATTGATTTATTATTTTAATAGATTTTTTTTATGTTAAATATTTATCATCCCATATATATATTGTCTTAAAATCATAATTTGGTATTGATGTTAGTAAGAATGTGGTAGTGGAGTAAATTAGTATTCAAGCTTTTTAACATTAGACACTAATAAAGTTAAAACACTTGAATGATCACTATTATCATCAGTTACTACTAAGGTGAGTTTTCTGATGTTCACCATGGAAATGGATCTCTTCGATTGATGGTGATTGGAAATGGGTTTCTTCGATTGATGGTGATTGCTATGCTCTATCCTTAATACTCATGTTGGTTGCGCAGTGCATTGGTAAAGGTCACAAAGGTTTTTCAGTAGACCTCTTAGTCATTAAAGTGTATTACGTCACCCGTAATTTACTTGTTATTAGTAATAAATTAAACGAAAGCAGTACATAGGGTACCATGTGATCACCATGAAGTTCATATTTAAATTTTCAGGACATCAGTGTAGGGTGTAAAGGGTCTCACACGAAAACTCATGGGACTTTACCCAACCTCACCAGATCGTGGCGCAGTCTGCTTATCAAGAAACGAGGATTTGGTTCCTTACCAAGTCGGATTTTGCTAGCGTGGTAGGTGATAACCCAAACCCCCCTGCCGTGATAATACTCCGAAGGTACCAGGTTCAAATACGGCCTGCACCAATGATTTGTTCAATTTATGTGCAGTTAGTATAACAACTAATATCACAGGTTTTAAGTCATGTATCAAAATGGGTCGTTGAAAAAAAACCCAAAACCCTCTGCTGTTGGTGAAGGTCTATGTCCAGCAGTAGACGTCTTTTGGCTGATGATGGCGTATAAGACGCGCTGGCAAAGATCGCTTGGAATCTCTTCATCAGGTAACTTTACCCTGGATAGGGAAGGTGTAGTTCAGTGTGCTTCGAACGAACAATATTTTATCCGTGCTATTATTCCACCGCACCCATAAATTAGTGTACCCGAAATTTGCAATTGTAATATCGATATTTACATTTCCGATGGATGTTCCAAAAATGACCGTCGGAACATGGATTTTCAATTTTCTTTTAATTTGACTACAGAACGAAACGTTAAATGCATTCGCCTTATGGCAATTGATAAACTTTGTCTATAACAAGGTGACGCTAGTTAAGATAGTACACAGTATCATGAGGTGTTCTCGTTACTACAGTAATTTCATTAGCTTTTTTTATTATTCGATAAGGAGACGAGACGAGCAAGACCACTTGATTTTCAGTGATACCCTTGCCCATAACATTGCGCTGTTAAGGTGGTATACACAGCTCTACATTGCGATCGTCTTGAGACATGAGGTGTTCTCGTTACCACAGTACTTTCATTAGCTTTTTTATTATTCGGCAAAGCGACGAGACGAGCAAGACCTTCACTTGATGGTAAATGATACGCTTGCCCATAACATTGCGCTGCGTCTTTAAAAGGAGTGCATGGTCTAGTTACCCCAGTAATTTCATTAGTATATAGCACCCTTCAAACCACAGCGCCACGTTGTTATGGGCAAACGTATCACTTACCATCAGGTGAACGCCTTTTACGATATGCTATGAAATATAAGAAAATATGTACATCTACCGCACAAACGGGAAAGACTTCGTCATCATCATCAGCTGATAGACGTCCACTGTTGGATATAGGCTTTCTTCAATAAAGGAAGGATTTGGACCATAATCCACCACGCTATCCAAATGAGGATTAGTGAGGAGCTAGAGCCTCGTTTGTTGGTTAGCAAGCTGCACCACGAGCAGGTGAGGTTGGTTTGAGTACCGTGAGTTGTTGGTTGACCCCTTACCGATACCTCAAAAATATCATACGATGTAATATAAAATATTAAAATTCTTTCAAATTGTTGCTAACCTATTGGGAGTGTGGGAATTGGGAACTTTTAAATTATTATTAACCGCACCTCCTTTTTTATATTAACCAACTCTTTTGTCATTCGGCTGTCGTGCCCTGTGTCGAGTGGAAGGCGAATTGTAAAATGGGTAAGTTATATTTGTATCTTTTTGTCAATTTTGCATTGACTATGATTTAGTTAAGTGTGTGTGTGTCCGAATTTTGCTGTGGTCGTACCCTTTCCAATTAATAAGGCCGAATTAAACGAAACTTGGCATTAATATTGAGGTGGGTAAGGAGATGGTTCTTAGCAATATTCAGTTCCAGTCGGTCAATCGGAAGTCGTGCCGAAAATAACTATTTACCGTAACTGTGCATATTTTTGACATAATACTTATATAAATATGTTCCTCGTATAAATATTACTATTTATATGTCCTTCCGGTATAACTGGCCAACCGGAAGTGCGACCAAAAGTCACCTAGTATTTAATAGTGAATATTTTTGATAAAGATATATCACAAAATTAACAGTGGCAAAAATAGCGTTTCTCAGACCAGTGTTGATTATATTTTATTATTGATGACGTCACATTTTACACACCCTTAGGATGGTACAAGACCTTGGGTTACAAGGCCCTAAAGATATATATTATTATGACCATTAACACAGTTTCGTAGCACAGAAATGCTGCAAGAGAAATTTGTTACTCTCCTTTGGGAATGTTAAGGCGTAGTGCTGACAGCTAGCAAAAGTTTATTGATTGATTGATTTAAAGTAGAACTTCATCATTTTACAATTACCATCATCTAAAATAAAGCCTATAAATTACTGAATATCTAGTGTTTAGTAATAAGTACGTTATAAATAGCTTCTCCACTAAACTGTAGCTTTATTAATAGCAACAGTACTCTATGTACATTAACAATAGTCATTACTAGTAGTCTATATCTTAACCCTGGTGGTACGATAAGCCTTTAGAAGAAGCTGTTTATGTAAGCAGTAAAAATTTACATACTGTAAAACGCTGAGTATGTCATAAAGAAGATAAAAACCTTCTCAAGAGGGAAATATTTTTATTAATATGGTACATTTTAAACAAAATGATGATACAGAAATTTTCCGAATTTACCGACTGTATCTATTTCGGCTGAAGCGGCTTTGACCTTACTACATATTCGGGACACATACAGGTTTTTTTTTACCCAGCTACGAGACGAGCAAAGCGTTCACCTGATGGTTATACACTTTCCCATAACAATGTGGCGCTGGTTAAAATGGTATACACAACACCACACTGCGCTAGTCGCCTTGAAAGTTAAGGTGTTAAGTCTCGTTACCCCAGTAATTTCACTAGCTTACAGCACCCTTTAAACCGGAACACAGTAATGTTCATATATTACTATTTGGAAGTAGGAATAGGAGCTGCGGTGTTACCTACCTAGACGGTCCCTGGCAACGTAGACCTTACAGAAAACGGTTTTTGTTTTTGTTTTTGGTTTATCTTTAAATTAAAATAAATTTTTAACTGTTTAAAGATAACCCGTGGTTATATGTCTGATTTAATTTTAACAAAAAGATCGGCAAATTTTTTTTGACAAAATATCAAGTCTAGTGAGTTATAGAAACTTATAAATTGTTTACAAATAAACAGCAATATTTAACGTCTTTCTGTATTAACAGAAATAATAGAGAAGGAATATTCTTGAAAGTAATGAAAAAGTCTTTTTAAATTAAACAAAATTAACATATCTTAGAATGTATATGTTAAAGTTAAATAATGATACACAGAGAGAGGGTAATATTATTCATTTTAACATCAACTGGGATTATATAAAAAACTACTTTCGCCACTTTTTTTAATGTAATAATATTGTTGAATTATTGCTTTACTCAAATTGTACGAGTTTGTTTATCAACCTAAACAAACAACATCGTCCTAACCCCTGTTTGTTCTTTTATTTTGTTGCTTCTATTGAGTTCCTGTTCATTTACTCCAGCAATCTATATCCCAATAATTTCAGCCCGATTCCTATTGCAATGTTAGATTTTTACGATTTTTCTTAATTATTAATAATCCTTCGTCAATGAAGTATAATATTTACTGTGGAATACTGTAAGGAACATTATTTACTTGTGGTAAATCTTTGTTGACAAAATTATAGATAAGTATTACAATAATGTCTATATAGTTAAGTACCGGGAGCGCTGTTTGGGGTTTTTAAAAACGAAGAGTATTAATACGATCGAGTCGGATCAAGATTTATTCACGACTGACTTATAATTAAAACATAATTATTAACTAACAAAGCTCTTATCTTGTTCATAACAATTCTTAAAACTAAGCTTTTATCTGCTCATGACACTGCATGCATCGTCAGCATTACCCACCTATTAGATTAAGGGAGGCTTCACGCTGCATAACTATATATAAATAAGTTTATTTGTCCACGCGGTACACAACATTTAAACAAATGAATTTAGAATTACAAAGTAAATATACCATTTACATTAGATTTCTTGCTGCTGCTGTGTACTGCAATGGTACAAAATGACGGTAGCTCAGTGTATATGTTGCCCCGCAGTGAACAACACGTTGATTTTCCGCTACCACCTATTTTGGGAACGATTTTATTATTAAGGTTTTTGTGTGCTATAAATTATGAGGTAAAGAATATGAGGAAGAAGAGAACAGTATTGAAGTGTATAGAATTAGATTTAAAGACGAGGGCATGTTGAAACTTAAATAGGATCTAACACTAGCATTAAGGAATGATTAGGCTGAGAACTAAGTTTGTTTTTTTGTAGTGTTTTTAATTTGGTTTTGAAATAAATAGAGGTAAGAGAATTTCTAAAAGGAGAACGTATATTTTTCCAGCACTTCGTTGTTTTCGTGTGAAGGTAGAGATTTTTTTTATTGGACGAGACGACAAGATGAGCAGTGTTCAAGTGATGCTAAGAAATTCGCTTGCCTAAACGATATAGCTCTGGTTAAGATGGTATATACAGTATCGCCTTGTGCTTGTCACTTTGAGACGTAAGGTTTAAGTCTCGTTACCTCAGTAATTTCACTAGCATACAACACCCTTCACACCGGAACATACAATGTTTGCACATTCATGTTTGACTGTTAATGAAGTAACGAGGACAAACATTTACGCGACAAAGAGACAAGAATTTAGTTTTTGCATTGTTAAAACCCTATCACTTATCATTTGATGTTGATCTGCCTCTTCTTCTCCTTTAGTTAATTAAACAATACAAAGAAGTATGCTTTATTTATACTATTTGAATTTGAACGACACAACAACTCACGGGACCCATGCCAACCTCATCCGTTAATCAACAAACAAGACTCTGCCTTCTGATCAACCCTCATTGGGTCAGAGTGGTGGGAGACTATCCCACCTATTATTGGGGGAGGTCAATATCCAACATTGGACGTATATCGGTTGATGATGTTACTTAAATCCACAGTATTATTTATAAAAGTGTTTAAGTATATAAATATATATTGTGTACTAGTTATCAAACAAAAGCCTTCCCCAATAATGGAGGGAAACGGGTCATCTACCATTACGCTGGCCCAATGGGGGCTCATTGGGAGCCAGAGCCTCCTTTGTTGATTAGCATGGTGCACCACGAGCTGGTGAAGTTAGCTTCGATCCCGTAAATTGTGTAGGATCCTCTACACCCCAATTAAATACTAAATCAACTATAGCTTGATCGTGTAACTTTTGCCATTTAATTAATTCAGAAACAGTTTTAGCAATAAATCCGGTAAAGCCACACAGGTCCTGCGGATCAGGTAAAAGCTCAAATGCAACTTATAAAGCGCACAGCCAATTAATAGCTGTATGACCCATTAAAAGCTCGAATGCGAAACAATTGATATTGTTTTTTCAACGCGCAGTAACATGTGAATGCGATTATTTTACGTGAATTTCATAATATTTAACCCAACTCCATCTGAATTAACAAATGTGAATATATATTTACTTTTTTTTAACTCGCTTCCTACATTTTACTTTAACATGATCATAATACCGAAAGAATTAAAACAAAAATCTGACGATTGGAGTCAGATTCTTGTACAGTCATTTCATCTTAGTTATCTTATTTGTTGTTATAATAATAATAGACCTTTTCATATTATTACAATTAAATACATCAACGTCAAGGTGTAAAAGATCCCACACACAACAAATTACGAGATCCAAGCCAACCTCAACCGCTCGTGGTGCAGCTTGTTAATCAACAAACAAGGTTCTGACTCCCCACCAACCAGCATTGAGCCAGCGTGGTGAGAGACGGTCCAAATCCGCCAAATATTAGGATACGCCTATGTCCAGCAATGGATTTATATTCGACTGATGATGAAGATATTTTTTTTAAAAAAAGGAGAAGTGTGGGGTAGATTTGTATATCTCCACCACTCTAACCTCGTCATTGTGTAACAATGTACATTATAGGAGAGAGCAACTGTTTTCCTTATGACCTTCAACTATGCTCTCTAATCTTGTTTTTAGGTAACGAGTCGACTAAGATCTTTACCTGATGGTAAGTGATATGCCAGCTCATAACAACGTGGTGCTAGTTAAGATGGTATACACAGTTAAGTCTCGTTACCTCAGTAATTTCACTAGCTACAACTCCCTTCAAATCGGAGCACAGTACAGTTTGTCGGCTGCAATACTCGCTGCGGTGGTACCTACATAGACTATTATATATCTCCGTCAACAGAGACCTACCATCAGTGAATCCAAAATATTTAAGCTACTTGAACATTAAACAAATTAAAGATCTATCCGTATTACTATTGTAATTTTCAATTACTAAAAGTCTTCTTTTTGTATCTATTTGTATAATATCAAATGAAGAAATTGCTTACCTATTTCAATGATCATTAAAGGGTACAAGTTCCAACCTTTCTTGAATTAACCAATGTATACTAAACAATTAGGGTCATGAGGTGCTTTCGAAATTAAAAAACGTTAAACCACAAAATTACTCTCTACACAAAAGTAATATGTATATGAAGAGATCCGTAGAAGAACTAAGGTCATCGACATAGCCCTAACTATTGCTAGACTTAAGTGGCATGGGCATATTACTTGAAGGGCTGACATCTGATGCTGAAGTAAAGTCATAGAGTGGAAGCCCGTTGGGTACCAGTAAAAGCAGTGCTATAAGGCCCTTCTCTGGGCGGACCGAACAGGAGAAGGTGGAACGGCCGATTCGACTCAAAATCTTTGAAGAAAGCTTGTGTCCAGATGTGAGCGTTTATCTGCTGATGATGATGATGAATAGTGTATATATAAGAGATTGAGTTTAAAGCTCTGTACTGCAGATTTCTCTCAGAATATGACGAGTGTAAACTGATGCTGTGTTAATATCTTAAGTAGCAACTTCCTGTTACGGTAACCGTATACTTTATGTAAAAAATCATTGTTTGATCGCTTACTTGTAAAAGATATTATAATTTTAGACCAGGTCTCGAGTCTTCAATGTTTGTGTGGAATAACATCCTCGCGCAGCACGAGGATTGATAAGCTCAGTATGCTAGTAAAAATCACAGTAGAAGCTTCTCCTATAAATGTTAAGATATGATAACAGACTATAGAGGGTAGTCGCCTTTTAAGGAATGACGAGCTTTCTCGATAAACTTTAATTATTTAACCTTGTTACTAAGCCTAACAAGATTTGTTTTAAAGGTTAATCTCTTATGTTATTACTTAAGCAGTTCAGTTATGTACGAATAAAACTATTAAAGGAAAATATTTCTTGGCATACCATAAATAGCCTAATTTGAATTCGTGTATTTTTAAGGGCTTTTTTTATTTGTATTTGTAGCGTATCTCTGCGTGTTGTGGGTAAGGGTCCTGTCTTTCTATTTATTTATTATGATTTCTTTTCCTTCCCTCTTTTCATTCTACGTTTCCTTCCTTCACTCTTTCTTTATAACCTTAACTTTTATCATCTTTCAAGCATCGCCTCTCAATTTGAATTTCGCTGCATTTTACATTTTAAGTTTTTTTACTATTTCTATTTTTATCTTTTACATTATGTTATGTTAACATGCAAATTTAACTATTTTATCCAAAATTTTATAGGATTGCTTTAACATGTCATAGTGTTTTAAGAGATTGCTGTACACGCCTGTAACTTGCTTACATACCAGTATCTATACTTATAATTGTTAATTTTAAGCTAGAATATTTTGTATGTATTGCTGTTGGTGTGTCTAAATAAATAAATAAAATATTACAATCTTAACTTTAATAATTACTTGTTTTATTGTTTTTATTATTCTTTCCACTATCTTTTTAGAAAACTTTATATATTTTTACTGCTTCAGAAAAGGACGTTAAAGGTTATGTTTTAAATTGATAGAAATACACAGAATATATAAATTGATTAAATTTTCATCAATTAGGAGAAAATGTACAATAGCATAAAAATCTAACTACATTTTCCAATCTCCGCAATGCTCTTTTATTGCACAAGAGACTACCCCCAGTGTCGTACGATTGTTTCAGTCAGTGTTCAAACTGTTTCTTTTTGCAGCCAAAAGACCAGCTCAAAAAGTTTTATTAACAATTTCCTTGTGCTCCTTTTTAAATAAAATAGCTAATTAGGTTTCTTTTTGCTTTTGTAATAATAATGCAATATTTCCTTTCTGCTAGAAATGTTTGTTACAGTCCGTGTTTCTCTTTATGTCTATAATAATATAGCGATCGTACGGTTGAGCCGATCTCGTTACCGTCGACCGTTCTGCTTAGAAAGATTGCATTTTTCGGACCCCTGAAAAGATAGTCTTTTTATTAATTCCTGAAGTGGACCTTAGAGAACAAAATTCACAGAATGCGCACACCTGGTAGTCCGTTATCTAACGGAAAAAATACTTCACGACGTAGAAGAGTGGACTTAAATAGCATCAATTAAAAAGAATAGCTGGAGATCAGACTAGTTTTCTTTCGTTGATCGTCACACTATACTTTTCTGAAGGCACCTCATGAAGACGACAGTATATAGTTTAGACTGTCCTTTCTATCATTATATCATTGTGTAAGAAATAATTATGCAAAAGGAACGCAGATTTTCACGTACATAATACTAGCTTGTTACTCTTAACAATCTGTGTGCAATTAATTTTATTTGGCGAGACGAGCAAGGCGTTCACCTAATTGTAAGTGATACGCTAGCCCATAATATCGCGGCGCTGGTTAAAACGTTATATATGGAACACCACATTGCGCTCGTCGCCTTGAGACGTAAAAAATTAGGTTTCGTTACCTCGTAAATTTACTACCATATAACACTCTTCAGACCAAAATACAGTAAGGTTACACATTACTAAAGTCTTCTGTAACGGAGACCTATAACCAGCAAATTACTATGTGAATTTAGAAAGTCCTATATTCAGCACTGGACATCATCACTAGCCGTGTTTCAGACTTCAGTCTCTGTTCATATAGACTGATTATTTCTTCTTCAACAGGTTAAACGATGGAACGTCCATAGTTTCTAATCCTATCTATATCTACCTCATATTTATACTAAAATCGGTACTGAACGTAAAAGTTTCGTACGACTAGAACAAACACAAACGTAACCTTGCCTCTCAGCTACTTCATGAATTATACAAAGCTTAATAATCCAGTGACTTTGGTAACGATAAAATGTATTACAAAAAGTCAGACAAATATTACTTATTTTATAATAAATAACTCAACTGGTCATCTCTGAATGTTGTTTCTTTTAACCTTTACAATTGTGCCTGACAAGAGGACTACAAAGTTCGTCTGATGACCCCGACTGTCTCCGCAGCAATTATCCTTTAATATTACATAATAACAGACTAATGAATTAGTGGACATCAATGAATAGTAGCTTTTTTTTTTTTCGGGTGATGTCGATGCTTTCGGCCACTATTATGGCCGTGAAAGCTTCATCTGACCCTGCGCTCTCGGATCCGGACTCCGCGAGCTAGAAAATATATACATATATAAATTATATAATATAAGGGAGAGGAGAGAGACGAGGG